>JAOTRQ010081471.1:0-11467 GCA_028565875.1 Hoplisoma paleatum
CCCCCCTCCCGTGCTCCCCCTACCCCCCCTACGTTCTTCCGCGAGCGGGAGAGTTTGCCGTACGGGGGACGTCTTTTCAAAGCGTTCAATTAGCATTGTAAACTCGTCGTTAGCGTCCTTTGGGAGTCATACGCTACATGCTACAGATTAGGACTGCTAATAGGTCATATTAGCAAACATCTCCGTTATCTCTTAACCGCCACAAGGGGGAGCACAACAGCCTTTAAAAGAACACATTGACGTTACGCTCGGTGTTACGTTTACGTCCCGAGCATCAGTTATTCCATAGTAACATGATTTCCGCGTTTAGAAGACGCTTTTGTTTACAGGGCCTCGTCTAGGGGCCCAACACTGGTAACGTCTAGTGACTTCTCAAAGCTATCCAAATCCTATCTCAAATCCTACCCTAATACAATCCGTGCAGTGAAACACACACTTAGTAAACACACACTAGGGGGCAGCAGTGAGCACACGACACCTGGGGGTTCAATACATCACTCAAGGGCGCTTCAGTCGGCCCCGGCAACCAGGTCATGACTTGTATTGTGATCCGATTTTCAGACTTGTAACTTGAGTACTTTTATTTGAGTTGAGTATTTTAGTACTCTGCCCTTGTATGTACCGGTATCTGTATCTAACAAGCGCCGCTTATTTTGGTCCTTTTGTCCCCGGATTCGGAGTCCCCGGGTGTCGCCGCTGAGCCCCCGGGTCGAACCCGCCCTCACTCGGTGCTTCAACTTGACATTGCGTGAGTTGGCAGAGAGTTCGGGGTTGTTTTCACAGCAATGCTTGGCTCGAATTACCCCGGAGAAGTCGTGAGAGAAAGTATTAGGCCTCCACGGACTTGCCCTAAACCGCCCCCCTCCCCCCCCCCCCCCCCAAAAAAAAAAAAAAGAAAAAAAAAAGAAAAAAATGCATGGCATCCGGAATCAAATCAGTTATGATAACTTGGCAGGTACCAAACCGAAGGAATCGTGCGTAGACCTACGACACCATATGAGTAAAATGATCCACACACCCGAATCTATAGATGTAGGGATAGACGCCCGTTCTGGCCGGGTGCCGATTTCAGACTCATGTTTTGCCTGGTGACGCCACTCCTTGGGATTTTTGAGCCATTTGACTCCGGATTTGGGGGGACAGTTTCTTCTGTCGTTGTTTTCCTGACCGAGTAAGGAGCAAAATGGTCTAATGGAACCTTCCAAGTGTGTTGGTGTGCTGGTGGGCTGGTGCGCTTGTCCCTGTACGATTTAAAACAGGGTGGTCTGGTAAGTCCGAATACTTTTTTTCCCACCACTGTGATTTTTTCTAGTAAGGGGTGCGTTTTTTTTTCTTCGGAAGGCTTGATTCAATTTCCTCTTCCTGGGAACGTTCGTTCGGGTGGGGCACGTTAGAAGAACAATGACCCAGACCTTCCCAAGAAGAGCTGGTCATCCCATAACAAGCCTATGACCAGTACGCTTTTCCTATCTCGTCTGAGGGCGCAGTCTTGATTTAATTTCCGCCAGGTGGAAACGGCTTGGGGAGGGGACGTTACATCGTTTCCAAAACTAAACCCAATATGGCCGACGCATCACAGAAGTCTGTGGTTTTTGAAGGAAGACCTGCTCATCCCAGGTCACAGTCTTTAATGGTGTAGATGAAAGACTTTGGCGCTAGATGGTGTATCAAGTAAGTATTTAGAGAAGGGTAGGGTAGGGTTCAGTAGGGTGGGTCCTGATCTTCCCAGGAACGTCCTACGCCAATAGGTCTGCAAAGTCTCAGTTTGAATGAATAAGTTTCACCAGACTGTACTTAGGAAGTTTTGGAAGCAACGGCAGTTAATAAAGAAGAACAGAGGGACCTCTAGTCACCTCCCAGTCGACACATAATTTTTGAGAATCCGGGTCGAGCTTATTACACATGCTGCTTACAACAGCGGTTTGGTATGAGAGACGTCCGTTTGCTGCTTATGAAAAATGTGAGCTTATGCTTATGTAATCGTGCGATGTAATACGGTCCAAATAAATCCCACAGAAGAGTTTTGATTCGATTCATCGATGGACGCTTCGTTGTTTTATGAAGCTCCCTGTTCTTGCACCGTTCTGAAGTCAACTGGAGACCGGTCACGACTGTATCTGTGTCCCGGAACCAGGAGAATTCATAAGTGGATCAGTAGTTATGACGAGTCTTTGTCTTCCAGTCTGACAGTCGCACCCCTTTTTCCATTGGGACACTTGTCTTCTGGCCACATTGGACATTTCGTTACGCAAGATGCCACTGGCTAATATTCAAAATAAACCGTGTGTCCATCACCGGGACTGCATTTCCTGAAGTTGGTGATGAGCCACGACTACTGGCGCTGTCAAAATCGAAAAGATAGTCACAGGAACGTGACTGGAACTAGAAGTCCAAGCTTGGGTCCCGAACTGTACCTCTTAATAGCTATCCAGAGCGACTAAATATAGTCCTAAATCCAATTTTTAGATGACAATGGGATGGGCAAGCAGAAAGTCACGGGTTTAAATCCTATCATTGTTAGGTTGTCACGGTGTGGCCCTTGAGGAAGAGCTTTGAACTGCTATGAATGCTCATTGCTGTTGATTTTACAGACGGCTTTTAGTCTGACATTGCTAACCCGGGGTTAAATTTGGTCCGTTTTGCACACAGAAAGACGTTGTTTACATGTCCTTAGTCTTTAATCAAATCTAATCACTAATATATAATACTTTATATAACAAATTCGGCTATAAATCTTAAAGACGTAGGATAACAGGATAACTCTTGTGCACAGTTATTTAAGGCCGTCTTACCAACAGCTGCATGTGGCATCATCGCTTCTCTGGAACCAAGCATGACCTAATTTGGCACCCAGCCCCATCCAAAAAACCCCTTTTTCCTGTTTTTGCAATATTTCACAGACTGTCTTCAACTTTTTAAGGTTCGTATATGATTCTTCCAGCACCGTAGTTCAAAGTATGATTGCTGCCTTGCGCCAGGGTTGAACGTTTGAAAGAATTGTATTGATGTTGATTGTAATATATGTAATATATAAACAATGGTGATTGCGTACTGATGAGATCTTGTGATGTCATAATACTAAATAATAAATTCTTTAATTCAATTGCGCGTCTACACCTCTTAATCTTCTCCTAAAGTATTACACCACTGACTGACACCAAAGCTGTGGACTGGAAGCCTTTGGGTTTAACATCACAACACGAATATCAGACCAAAGATCAACAATTCAGCATTTATTCCCAGATATTTACATCTGGATCTGATACAAAGTTCAGAAGATTCGAATTTTTGTCTGGACCCGCCCGAGATCCTGTGTGACTGGAAGCGTAAGAATATCATAACAGTGATATCTCCGGGGTGTATGAGAGAAACCACTGGTATGTTAGACCTCCGATATTTGTACAGCTTTTCACCCCTAATGTGGTCTTTCACCATACTCATTTTTTCGAGGCCTCGGTTGGTCTTACAAGTTTACCGAGACGCCCCCGATGGCAAGCTTTGTGTACGACTTTGCAGGAAAGTCATCATGTCCATCAGTACAAGAGAAAGATCTCATACGTCTGATGAGTAACGAGAAACCCATAGAGAATGGTCGAGCAGGAATCCACCTTGAAGAATAATACAGGGCGTATGGGTTTATGGGTTTATGTTTTGCTCTCTGGGAGCCAAAGTCTCCCACCGGGAGGCCAATCGTTACTAAATATTTGTGTCTCGAATACGTTCTGGATGACGTTACGATCCGATCATTAGCCTCGTCATCGTCTTTTATTTCTACAGCCTCGCCCTCATAGAGGGTGCGTTCAAGTTGGAACGTTCATGAACACCATCGCTGTTCAACAGATGTGCAGTGGTGGAAACCGGGCAGACGATTGTCCAGTTGATACGTCCAATAGTCAATGGTTGGTGGTAAAAGGTTTGTACTATCACATAAATCATATCATATTAAAAACGCTAACTGCGTAACTACAGGAGACTTTGTCCTATTGTCATGAGCAAACGTTCTCACTCTAAGGTTAGTAGAACGTTCTATAAACGTTATGTGATCTTGATAAAATTGTAGCACGCCGAGTTTGAAGTGTCAAGTTGTCGGAACTCTTTAATAAAACATTTTCCCATCCAAATCCCCCCAAAAGTTTGGAAAATATTTCAATACAGTGTTCCAAAAGTGGTAACGCCCTTTAAACCTTTACATAACGTTCTGACAACGTAACAGCTAGGGAAGAATAAAGTGAAACGTTTTAGGAACGTTCTTATAATGTCATCCCTCATATTATTGGTTTATTCTAAGAACATAGAATATAAAATATAGAATTTTGTCTATTCTTTAAATCTATTTTTAGTAATATTTTAGTTCATAAAAGTTAGAAGAACGTTAATATAATGTTAGACTCAACTAAACAATGTCTAAGTAGTGTTTATGGGTGTAGTTTGTTAAATGACCCTATAATATTTAACCCTGGTTTTTAAATATGTAGACGTCTGCCAGTCATTCTGTCTTGCATAACTTGGGGGGCGTTATTCTGCCACCGAACGTAAAGCCTTAATAACTTTAAGAAAGGAAACGTTCTGAGAACGTTGAGAAAGCTGGACAAGACAACGTTCTCACCACCGAAATGGATCCCAGTTACCAAAATGGCATTTTAAAGGACGTTTTAGGAAATTTGGTTGGTTAAATGTTTTATAAAAATATAGAACATAGAACCTTCAATGTTATTCAGCCGACTTTTTAAAATCTTACAAAAGTTAGAAGAACGTTGGTACCCCTTCTGGAAATGCCCTTGACGGAACGTTCGGTTCACAAACCGACCGGCCACCCTGCTTCCCTTCGTCCTGATATGGGGAAATATGGGAGGAGAATAGAATGCAGTGATGTTTGACACAAAGTCTAATGTGTAGTGAAAGGCAGGTGAGCCTGGAAAATCCCCATAATCCCCCTCTGTCTCTCTTCGCTTCACCTTTTTCAAAACAAGTCGTGTTTAGGCAACAGGAGTCAAGAAGTTCGGAGGGTGAACCAGGGTGAACCAGGGTGCTTTTATTCTCAGTAGGTGTGATTATCTGAAAATAGGGCAGTAAACACCTTCGATTGGTTGCCTGTTCCTGAAGAATCCCTTTCATGCTGTGAGACGACCTGATGTTGAGCGACCCTCCTTTATCTATCCCGGTTTAAGACCAACACTGACCAATGAAAACGCCAAGTTTCAGCCAACCCTCATGGACATGCCCGTAACCCTTGAGATCTGAACCCCGGAGTCCTGCATTTATGATACATAAAAAGCTTCCATTGTATCTTTTCAATTTGAGCGACAGTAGCTCGTCTGCTGATCCCATGACCCCGTCTCATCTCGAATACATCACCGTTCCGTTCTTGGACCACTTTTAAAACATACTGACTGATGCTGACCAGAAACACCCAACAACAGCTGCGGTTTTGAAGATGCTCTGAACCGTCCAAATCCCACCCTTGGGAACTCGCCTTCTGCAAAGATCAACTTTGAAGATAAAATGTTCATACACTGTATCATACCCACTAACAGGTACCCTGAGGAGGAACGAATCTGTGTTTCTTAGAGTTTTGCCGGGTGGTTGTATACCATGACAGACCCTGATACGGACACAATCACATCCCACAAATGTCTTAGATGTTAGATGTTAGATGTTTCCCATGTGTGATGGTCCATCCTTGCTGCCTCCAAGTCTAGAGAATTCAAAGTCGCTTTCCTTCATTTGTTCATCCATCACCTTCCCCACATTTTTTGGAACCTCTTGCAGGTCTACGATGGTCACAAGGCCACAAGGAGGACCCAGATTGTACATTGAACCCAGGACCTTCTATGATGTCGTTCTCATTTCTTGACTTCGTTCAATTTGAAAGGTGTTCGAAAGGGCAGGGATGCATGCTAGCATTAGCAAAAGCTAGATTCCCTAATGGACATGCCGGTAAGGCTAATTAGCATGGAACGCTAAAGACTTTTTCGTTGCACCCTTGCCGGCTCTGTGTCTTTTCTGCGTGCCGGCATGAAATTAGTCTTGGTACCAGCGTAAGAATATTTTTAGGTAAGCGAAACAGGAAGCCAGTCATTATTGCTTAATGGACTTTGTTTAAAAAAAACGAGGCTAATGAGGCTGTTTTCAACCTGCGAGGAATGTTTTTCTGTTTCGGGTAAGAATTTGGAAGCTAATCTTGGGTAATGTAGGTTTGGTGTACATGTTTACTGTAGGCGTACATGGCTGATGATATCATTTCAGTTTACAGTTAAATCTGAATCCTTTGATCTACCCAGACGTTTCCACTAGGTGGCACACATCCTCCTAATTATCCAGGATAGGGATTGGCACAACAGTTACAATCCACCGGTTTGTTTTAGCTTAGTTCATTTTTAGCTTCTTTGCTATAAGCTGTTTAATGTAGAGTATTATGACATCACAAGATGTCCTGTCCAGCAATCTTTCAGTCTTATGTTGTAAATCCAACCGTCTTGGTCTAGGCTCACTGAGGCCCCCTAGTCTTCTAGTTAGTGCCCTCGGTTGTGGATTCTTTTTTACGAGTCCTACATTTACGTCACCGAGGGAACTCTTCCGGGGCTCGTTCTCATAAACCGCCGGATCTTCAAACGGAACGAGATGCCCACATCCAGACTGCAAGTCTTGTTGTGGTAAGATCCGCTCCTCTCCTGGGTGGCAGGCTAATGAAATCATTATACCAACCACGACGGAGACTTTCCCAGAGACTGAAGCCATGGGAACCGGGTGTCCGTCTGAGCGATTTGGTCTGAACTATGAGACGGTTGCAGGAGGTTTCTCAAACCCGTGTCGCAAGTGAGGACGGTCGAGGAATCTTTGTCTCGTCTGGGCATGATGTGGGGAAATTACGCGTATCGGAACAGGGCTGGACTGGCAAAAGATTCGTAAAAACATTATTAAATGTTCCTA
This sequence comes from Hoplisoma paleatum, assembly GCA_028565875.1. Taxonomy (NCBI): domain Eukaryota; kingdom Metazoa; phylum Chordata; class Actinopteri; order Siluriformes; family Callichthyidae; genus Hoplisoma; species Hoplisoma paleatum. The sequence goes on from JAOTRQ010081471.1 coordinate 6,931, forward strand.
GAACGTTTAGTAATGTTATGGCCATGTTATGAGCAAACAGTCTCACTCTTATTTATGTGTAACGTTATATGAACATTCTTTTATAAACTAAATAAAACATTGAGAGAACATTGAGGGAACATTAATCTATGTTCGTTGTCCTAATAAAACCTTTCATCTGCCAAAACTGAACACTGAAATGATTGAAATGAAATTATTTTAAATTGTTCATAAAATTTTAAATCAATAAAACATAAATTTGAACACAATTTTAAGGGAATAAACTTTCACAACTAAACTGAAACCTTCCTAAAATGTTACACTAATGGTTGTGAGAACATTATTTTGCCCAGTTTTCTTAACATTCCAGGAACGTTTCCATCCCACAAAGTAAAAAAAAAAGTTGAAAACAAACCTGATTGAGTGGAAATGTTTTATTAGAACATTAAACATAGAATGTTGCCTAAAAGTTATTCTGCCAAGTTATATTTATAATAATTAGTTTACAAGAGTTATAAGAATGTTTGCTTATAACATTAGGAGAACTTTACAATAATGTTACTGAAGTAAGAAGTGAGCTCTTGCCTGCATATTGCCTGTTTCCGTAATAGAATCCCACCCACCATTTGCAGTAACCTGATTGGCTAATGCTCGAAGGGGTTGGCTTAACGGCGGATGGAAAGTGCAGTGCTTGGACGCTTCTATTAACCCAATCATATTTCAGCTCTATTGCTAGCACTAGTAACCAACCACGACTTGTCACACATATGATGTCATAATTGTAGCTGTTGCAAGAATGTGATTGGCCGAGCAGCTTAGCCTTTGGTAGGTGCACTCTCAGTGCAGGTCTCAAGCCTGTATAGAAGTCCCCAGCATCCATTTGTGTTATCTTTAACTTCTCTCTCTGTGTGTGTGTGTGTGTGAGTAAGAGATAGGCTGGCGCTAAAGAGGTCAAACATGTATCTGTTACGAGGAAGCTTTCCAACTTACCAACCCTGGAACCAGCCAATCACTGCTCCGGCCTTTTCTACTCTAGTCTTCATTCTTCGGGTGTCCCGGCACTTGGACTCTATCCATCAAAAGTCCACGGTGTTCCTCGCACCCCGTGTATGTTCCTTCTGGGTTTCACTTGGCCCTGTGACAAAAACAAAAGTAGGTGCGTTTGTTTGTTTACGATATGCGTCACCCAGCATCGGAAACAACGCCGCGAATGTTCGACGGTGGAGTTCGACTCAGACCGAATGAAAACGATGGGCATCGTGCCCAGATAAAGAATACGGGGGGGGTTACCGGCATGAAGAACCTTCCAGACGTGCAACAACAAACACAGTGAATTAAATAAACAACAATAATACAAAAAATGTCAAAAAACACACATATATGTACACATTGGCCTGGGAGCGATCCGGTAAGAAAACACCCCAGACAGGCAGACAGGTTGGCATTCAATCAATGGGCACGTACAGGCAGGCGCTAGATGGCATCCAGATGACCGCTACTGAGGACCAGGATGAAATTCGAATTCAGAATTGTGGAAAAGTAGGTAGACAGGTAGGTTGGTAGACACCAATGGACAGATGGTTAGGTATACATATACGGTCATCCTAGCCCATGCCAAGCAGCCAAAGGCTTGGACTACCCAGGTTCCTCGGCGCCATTGGCATGCACGTCAATGAAGTTCTCTCCTTGCTTACCAGATTTTGGTGGTGATAAGATCTTGAACATCGTCAAAGACCTTAAATTTGCACTAAATGAGCAGCTAATGAGGTCCAGAATATGTGTTACATAAGAATTCCAGAAATCTGAGTTCAGAGATTTTCAGAGTGTGTGTGTGTGTGTGTGTGTGTGTGTGTGTGTGTGTGTGTGTGTGTGTGTGTGTGTGTGTGTGTGTGTGTGTGAATGTCCTTTCCAGACTCTCTTACTCGGTGTTGTTACAGCTGCACACCGCCGTAGTCCTGACTCAGCCGTCAGGTGCTTTCCTCCCTCTGCCTTGACTTAACTCTCCCACTTCGCTTTCCTGCTTCTCACGGATAAAACTTTTAAAAAAAATTATAATAATAATCGTATCGCTCACTTTTTTGGCCGGCCGGTGAACCAAATGTCCCTTGTCAGGTTCCGAAAATGATGAGTTTTGAATTTTTTGACTTCTTTGGATCTTTGGAAGAAGACTGATAGTTGCTTTGGTAGACAGACAGGTCGGTATGTAGGTACGTACACATTGTCTAAAATTGTGCTTGATAGAAATGTTATGATGTAACCGAAAGTGTAAACCATGACGTTGTAATAAATCAAAACTGCCTATTATAGACAATTATGGGCATTTTTATTTATAATTTAATTGACCTACTTCAAAATTAAAAACATTTAATATCGGTTGTAGATGCACATCCAGATGCCGAAGCTTCAAGCACTAGTACATTGGAAACGAAGCGTCATTACTCATTATCGAACGTCCCATGAGCAAGAATACAAAACGTTCATCATCCGTGTCGAGGGTGTTCCCGGAAAAAAAAAATCAAGAATCTTTGGTTCAGTGCATACCGAAGAATAAACACCCATTTCAATTGCCGTCCTCCTAAGGTACACGAAGGAACACGAAGGAGGAAATATCTTATTAAATTTCCCTCCACCTTGCCAAGAGCGCAGCTGGAAAAAGCATCAAATCCGTAAGATCGACGGAATCTGGGAAACCGAACCAAACAAATCATGGAAGGTCAGCAGGGACGAGCTCGCCTTTTATTATCCAGGTTCAAGCGAGGCTCCGTGTTTCACAGATGGTCCGCACTTCCTGTCCTCGCCTCTGTCCAACTCAACTCCGACTCCTCCAGGCAGGCTTGGCTTACGATATCTTTGATTTGCTAAGGAACCGCCGGCGATCCTGCCAGACCGCCCGGACTACCTGAGGTCTCGGTCATCGCTGCACGCCAAGGCTAGAAGGTAAAAAGTGAACAGGTTCAAGTACAAGCAGAGATACAGAGCACAACCGGTACATTGGGGTGAAAGGGGTCACTTGCGCTCCCAATGCTGGCTACTTGTGGTCCGGTCTCCGGGACAAACCCGGACATCGATTGGGCTTCATACAGCCGTGAAGTACCAGAGGACACCGAGATCCCAGCGCAGATTAGCAACCCGACCTGGTCTGAACTCAATCAGCCCGTAATGTGAAACACAAACAACAACCTCCTCTGACCTCATTGAAAACATCGATTCTTCACGCACGGTTTCGAATATGTCAACCCCTGGGCTAACCACATCTTCACATTGTCATTCCAACCTAAATGTTTCAATGAGGCCGGATCAAATGTAGCTAGGGTGGAGAGGAAGCTGTGCCAAGGATTTTATTATATTTATATGTTTCAGCCATTGGGCAAACGCAATGTCCAAGGCAACACAAGTAAACATCAGGAGACCCTAGAGAGTCTTAGGGCTGGCAAAAGTGGTCCCTTTGATTAAAACAAGAAGAGGAAGATGAGCATTCTAATCCAATCTGGTACCCAAAGTGTCATGGAGTGACTGGAGCAACCTACAACTGAGGATGGGGACAGAAATGGGAAAAGCACCGTTGGTGACAAACTAGTTTCTATAATAAAACTAAGAACTAGGAGACCAGGAACTTGATAAACTGCAAGTCTGCCCTAGCAACAAGTGGGAGGAATGACATTACATCACCTGGGGCAGTTCACTAATTTGGCAGTAAACCAGACTGTACCGTTCATTAGTAGTTCATCAGTCATTGTCCGTTTATATAACGACCGTCTTTTAAATTGTCATAAGAGCAGTAACATGCACTTAAGTTCATGAATATGATTGATTTGTGCCGGAGGAAGTAAATGAAAGGATTCGACTGATCGGTACAAGTCAGTCATTTAGTGGATGGACTAAAGTGAACCGGGGAGATGATTTATTACCCAAAATATTACAAAACAAAGGCGAGTTCAAAGTAGTTAACGTGTATATGGTGTTCAACAGCGTCAGGGTGGCTCAACAAAATTCTAGTCATGTGTTCATTATGTACATTGGTGGAGTTTGAGTAGATGGAATCTTGCCCGGCTTTTAAGAGTCAGATCCCGGAGCAGACTTTACCAAGACATCAAGTTCCCAAAGGCCTCAAAGTTACCATCAAAGTTAATGAACGGAAGCGCCAAACACTCCCACCCGAGCTCTTGTATGACTGTGCAGTCAACCATCTCGACCCCAGGAAGGCTTGTTTTCCTTCTCGCACTCACTGAGCAGAAAGCCATCGAAGATTTATTTCGGACCCCCCACCCCCCACCATCACCTCCAGCTCTCCTGCAGGGCAGATTTGTTCTTTGTGAGGAAGAACGATGGCTTGGAGTCAGCGTGGGTTCATCCTCAGAGGGAGTCTGCATTACGAATACAGTGTCATGCCTTTTAGGCTAAAGAACGCTCCAACTATCTTCTAGAACAGGGGTGCTCATTACGTCGATCGCGATCGACCGGTCGATCGCGGAGGTGCTACAGGTCGATCGCGGCGTGACATTAAAACAATATCAGCCAATCATCCATCCCGTCACTTGATCGATGTACAGGGCAACCA
>JAOTRQ010081482.1:0-11465 GCA_028565875.1 Hoplisoma paleatum
ACCCTCCACTTCTCGCGATAGATTATTGCGAGACCTCCCCCTCGGCCAGAAACACGAGGTTTTGCCATGTAAACAAAACCCGGAGGAGTAGCATCATTAAGTGGAGAATAATCGTTCGACTGTTGCCACGTTTCAGTTAAACACAAAAAATCCAATCCAGAGTCAGAGATGATATCCTGAATAAGCTGTCCCTTATTTGTGAGCGAGCGGATGTTAAAGAGGCCAAAGTTGATGGTCTCTTTATGATAAGGAGCCGCGCTAGACACATTAACCAGTTGAGGGCGGATCAAAGCACTGTGATCAGAACTGCAAGCATTGTTTCTTAATGGACGGCGAACAGTAGTCCAGGTAGACTTAATAGAGCTGGACCCAGTACGGCACAAAATCCGTCGTGAGCCTCGATGTATGTATTTCCGACGGGGCAGATAAAGAATGTCCGGGTAGTTAAAAAGAGCCGACGGTGGAGGTCCATGCAAATGCAAACGGAGATTATGAAGCTCAGCAGAGGTGTAAAACAGCCGTTCCGCTGCCATTGAAAGATGAACGGAGAGCAGAGTAATCCAGGTTAGTGCAAGGCACATGTAGTAGGTCCAGATAGTTCTAAACATAATATAATAACATTAAAAGACTATTTAAAAAGAGCAGAGTAAAGGAAGCGGTTAAAAAGAAAGAAAGAAAGAAACCGGAGGAGCAGCGGCGACAAACACGCCAGCGTTCACTCGCTACCGGAACCGGAGAAACTATTTTGCCAGCTTGAAATTTATTAGATTGTCTTACACACCTGAAACAACAAGCACATGAGTAGGGAAGGTACAGACCAGAGGTTGGAATCGTAAACCGATTGAGGAACAACAGGGTTCGAGCTCAACAACGTCCTCACACTGATTGCCAAGCCTAATCTTTTGAGTGCAGTGGACAGAAACAAATTAAAATACTAGATGCCTCTCAATGCAGGCAAACACGCTGGTTGAGTGTAAGACATGAGCACCTGATATGCATAGGCGCATTTGTGCCCCACTATGGTGATGCACCTGGAGCTTGGATCAAAACCCTTTCTATGGCACTCACAAATGCAATTAGCCAAGCTAATTGTTAATAAGCACCTCAAGATCTTCTAATATGTGCCATGTCACCAGCTCATCTTGTTTATCTTGTGCAAACCCTCTTGAAATGTAGCGTGGTATTGGTCCACCATGAACCTTTAGCTAGAAACTAAAAATCTATCATGGCTACAGCATGCTTGCAATGTGAATAGACATATTGCCGCCTCACTCGAATATCCCAGGTGAAAAAAAAATCAAAACTCTGCCAGGGTATTTCAGCTGTAGACAGGAAAACACCACACCCCAGACCAATGTTAAGGCAGTTTTACATGTGTCTAGAGAATGTGACAGGGCGTTGATTAAAAACAAGTTGGTATTGTAAGATACACCCACAGATTTTGTTAAGATTCAAAGATTTATTGTCATATGCACAATGATAAAGCAGTTTTCCTTGTACAATGAAATTCTTACTTTGCTGCTCGTTGAGAATGCCTGATAGAAGTCAAGATAAATACAATAACGAAATGTACAGTACAAAAAATAAAAGTGTTTTCTACTCTCTGCTATTGAATAGTATAATTAATAAAACAGTGCAGGGTTAATAATTTATTAATAAAACAGTGCAGGGTTATTTCTGATGTAGATTATGAGAAAACCTGCTATGTTTGTATTCCACACTTCTGAGTAGAGGTGTCAAGCCTGTCAGTAGCTTGTCTGATTGAAAACTAAATTTAGTGTTTTTTATATAGTAACTGGTCACTTAATCATGCTGAGAGTTTAACTAGTCATGTTTGACCCAGCAACAGACACGGTCATTATAGGGCCCGACAGTGATGTCAGTAGTAAGATATTTATTTGGAAGGTGAGCAAGAAAGAAATAGGTGCCTGCTTATTAAGATGAGTAAGATGCAAGTAAATGAAAGAGAAAAAAACGATATAGTATATCTAGAGGAAGTAAAATGATCCACAGGGAGCAATAATACTTTTGTGAATCAGGACTGACGACAGCTTGTCTTTGAAATGAGGCCTTTAGTTGGCCTATGTCCGATGGCTACCGTAGATGACAGACTTTCAATGACCTCAGCACCAAAACGCAACATGTTCAATACCTGGAAAAATACACTAAAGGGCTAAATGCATATGAAAATATTTTATAATTACTCAGATTTAAGTGTTTGAAGAATTGTTCAGATAATTTACACATTTATTGTAACTTGTTTATTATTTGTAGCATGGATTATTATAAAAAAAAATTAATGGCATACGAATATCGTCATGGGGTCAAAAAAAGTTTAAACCTGGTATATATTTTACTTGGTGACAAATGGCAATGCTTTAGTAATGCTTTAGTTCATAATTTTACCACAAATGTTTTTGTTTAGACATAATGTATATACAAACATGAATTAACACATTTTAATAATCATTGTGCTGTGACACACTATGCATGTTGCAGGGACAGTTGAGAAGACCAAATATACAGTTTAAAGTAAAAAATAGAAGTTTGATTTAGTTCAATTTAGTATAAAAACATACAGACAAATTGAAGAGATCAAATGTGTCTTGGGGCCTCTGCGGGTGCGCATCTTGTCCTAGTGGTTGCTACGATTGTCCCTATTCTGTTTGCTCATCAAATCCAGTGTTAAGGCGTCTTCCACTACGCTGCTTAGGTACACACGGCTGGAGTCCGATAATAAGAGACAAATTGAAAAAGGCTGATGATAAGAGACAAATTGAAGAGATAAACAGGTGGATTGGTGCTGCATTAGCATTGATGTATATTCTGCACTGGTATGTTATGGAAAGAAAGAGTCACAAAGCAGGGTTCACAATTTACCAGTCAAGCTATGTTTTCAGCCTCATCTATGGTAAATAGCTTTGGGTAATGACTGAAAGAGCAAGATCACGAATACAAGTGGTCAAAATGAGTTTCCTCCAAAAGGTATCTGGACTCTCTCTTGGAGATTTGGAGGTTTAGAAGTTCAGTCAGCCGAGAAGTAATCCAAGAATAGATACTCCTTGACATTGAGAGGAACTAGTTGAGGTGGTTTGGGCATCTAGTTAGAATGCCTCCTGGGGAGGTGTTACATACAGTTTAACTAGGAGGAGATCCCAGGAAGGTCTGGAAAGATTATATAGTAAGTAAGTGAAGTTTATTTATATAGCACTTTTCACAGACATATGCAACAAAGTGCTTTACATACATACAGTAACAACAAGATACATAAAATATATAAAAGAAAACATAAAACACAATAAAACAGCACAAAGTATCTAAAACAACACACCATTTGAAATCAGAGATGCTTCCTGTCTGGTCTAAATAACATAAACGCCTGCTTGAACAGGTGGGTCTTTAAACTTTTTTTAAAAGATCGATTCCCGATCACTTGACCCAAGAGAACGTGTGGGCATATACGGTTGAAGCAGATCCACAACATACCTAGGCGCCTGGTCATGTATTGCTCTGTAAGTAATTGTAAGAATCTTAAACTGGTTCAACGGGAAGCCAGTGCAGAGACATTAGCAAAGGTGTTATATGCAAGCGTTTGTTGGATTTAGTTAGTAGTCTAGCTGCAGCATTCTGTATCATTTGCAGTCGGCCCAGAGCTGATACTGTAAGCGATGAATACAGAGAATTACAGTAATCTATGCGAGATGAAACAAATGCATGCACCAGCCTCTCCAGCTCCGCAACTAAAACTACACCTCGCAGTTTGCTGATATTTCTTAGGTGGAAGAAACAGGACCTTGTCAGCTGCTTGACATGAGCATCCAATAACAGTGACTGGTCAAATACAACTCCCAAATTCCGCAGGCTTGGGTGGACAGCAGTGGACAGAGACCCAATATTTGCTTAATTATTGGAGTTACCTTATCAGAAGCAATTATTAAAACTTCTGTTTTCTCCGCATTTAACTGTAAGAAATTTTCTGTGGTCCATTTCCTAATCGCATTTACAGTCTAATTACCTCTGAAAACTACTTATATCACCAGGTTTAATGGAAAAATAAAGCTGAATATCGTCACCAAACAAATGATAAGCTACATTATAGCTCTTAATGATCTGGCCCAACGGCAACATGTATAGTATGTAACATGTAACACTGGCCCCAAAACTGAACCCTGTGGAACCCCACAGGTTAGAGAAGCAGGCCTAAACACAGACTCGGCAATAGACACAGAGAGACTTCTATCAGTGAAATCAGATTTAAACCAGGCAAGCGCTGTGCCCGATATACCCACCCAGTCACGTAACCAATCAATCAAGATTTGATGATCCACAGTGTCAAACGCTGAGCTCAGGTCAAGTAACACCAGTACTAAACATTCACCTGCATCAGCCGACATTAATAAATCATTTGAGACTCTCAGGAAGCATGTCTCTGTCGAGTGCCGCCTACAAAATCCTGACTGGAAATCATCATATATGTTGTTTTCTTTTAGTGCATCTGTAAGTTGGTTTGCCACCACCTTCTCTAAAATTTTTGCTAAAAATCGGAAGTTTCGATATTGGCCTTTAATTCGTTAGCACATCTGGGCAAGTTTTGTTTCTTTATCAGAGGCTGAACAGTTGCATGTTTAAAGTATGACGGTATGAGTATGCAGGTGGTGGTGAAACAATATTATTAATAGTGTTAAATAAAACCTTTGGGTTTCTCTTAGAAGCTAAAATTAAATTAGCAAAACAGGCTGACCTTGCTTCTTTAACTGATGCATTAAATGAGAAACATAGTTCTTTACGGTACAGACGATGCACTTCTAGCTGAGTAGATTTCCAAAGTCTCTCAGACTTGTGGCATTTCTGTCTTAAAGCGCGAACCTCATCAGTTATCCACGGAGCTGACCTGCTGGTGGTTTTAGACATCAGTTTTAAAGGTGCAACTTCATTTAATAAAACAAAACATTGCTCATTAAAAGAGTGCATTAAAGACTTCACATCTTTACAGCTTTGAATAAACTCACAAGTAAAATGTGCTGAGAACTGACTGACTGTATTTTGGTTTATGATGCGAGTCAGGACCTTCTTTATGATTCAGAGGAGCAACATCACTACAAACAGACAAAAAATACACTTGTGATCACTGATTAAAAGTACGGAAGCGTATTGCTGCCACAGTGAAATTTTTTTTGTCACTATGTCTTAATAACGACATAAGGATGTCGTTTTTACGACATAAGGATCTCGTTATAACGACATGAAGATCTCGTTATACCGACATAAGGATGTCATTTTTACGACATTATCTGTTGTTACAACGTCCATGACAACCAGTGGAAATACACGTCCGTATCTCTAAATGTGTTTGATTCTCATTAAATGACGCGATTGACTGAATTTACCACATTTTAATTCATATTTAAAAGTGAAATGTTGGTCTCGCTAAAAGGCAGATTATATTTAAACGTCTATAAAGCTTTTTAAAGGACAATAAAACCGGTCCGTCTCAACATGATACGTTGATCGACACGGCGGCAGCAACTTTATACATACCTGCATAGAAATATTAAATGTGAATATCTGTTGTCTTTTATTGTCTTTATACCTGTTATAGGTTCCCTCCTTATACACACTATGAGTGCACGTGCACTATAAGTGACTATAAGGGGATGTGTAAGTGTCTATATGTGCACTGTTACTAAAATGTAAACTGCAAAAAGATCAGGTACATTAATGCATAATTGAAGCTATTGTACGTATAAACCTGAACATATGTGCACGTATAAACATTTCTGTTTGTGCTTCTCTGCAAAACCAAACACTGGGGACAGAATCTTAAACGATGAATCAATTATTCACTTTCCATAGTGCGCGCGATTTCACCTGACTTGTGCACACGCACTCGCGTGCTTGTGATATAAGCATCTGTATCTTGTATATATCTTTAGATTCAGTACAACTAATCTTTAAACTAATTTCACTACTCAGCATCAATTTATTACCATATTTAACCTTTTAATTGGAAAGTTAAACCTAATTTTAGAGTAGCAGATATTTCTCCTGTACGCTATAAATTAAAAGCAATTACCTGTATTTTTAGGTCAATAGGACAGTTTCCTGGAACTACAGTACAAGATTTCAAAAACGTCCTGAGGCGAAAGTGTAATAACAAGAGTTACAACAGAAAAAAGACTGTGCCAGTGTGAAAGGTTATTCTACAAGCACATCAACATCATCAACATCTATAGCCAAGTCATGTGCACTCAGTATGTACCTTGTTAATGTCTTTCTTAATTTAGGGTCAAATGTTGTGCTAAGATAATTTGCTGCACTGTAGTTGGGATCAACTTCATATACGATCAAGTGACGTTGAATTTAAATAAATTTTCGTCGACATTGTTGGATTGTCCCCGTTTGTTTTGGGATTGCAAGTTATACCATACAAAGCACATGACTAAGTTTAACAAGATGGCAAATCATAAATTATAATTAACACTTGACGAAACTTCACTCCGCTCATTATATCAGGAATGGAACCTCTCTTTAACTTCTCCTTTATTATGATGGCTTATCTGCCTCTCTAGACTGTGTGCTAAAATGCATTTTAGTCTAGGTCTAACATTGGGGTAGATATTGGAGGGAGTAGAATTCTGCCAGCATTATTATCACACCTAACAAAATTTTACTCCCCCCATTATATCAGGAATGGAATCTCTCTTCAACTTCTTCTTTATTATGATGGCTTATCTGCTTCTCTAGGCTGTGTCCTAAAATGCATTTTAGTCTATGTCTAACATTGGGGTAGATATTGGGGGGAGTTGACTTCGTGCTGCATAATTTCTTTTGTTTTTTTAAATTTATTATATTTTTATTTAGAAACACATATTAATAGAAAAATACAAAAACAGAAAGATCAAGTGGTAACATTCTGTCTCAATTTTTTTCTTTTTTAACAAAAACACCAAAAAAAAGAAGAAAACGAAGCACACACACACATACGCGCACGCATATACATACATTAAAAAAATAAAATAAAAGGGTGCTCAATCCACAGGTAGAGAGGACAATGAAGAAATGTACGATAGGAAACGGCGCCATTTGATTTTGAATTGATTCTCACTGCCTTTGGAGGTAGGTATGATCTTCTCCATTTTTAGTGCCTGTAAAAGGTCTCTAAGCCAAATTGAAATTAGAGGAGGTTTGGGAGATTTAAATAGATTTTTTATAGATTGCATGACTGACAAATGAGGAAGACCCAACAAATATCCAAATATGGCAATGGAGACGTCTGGAGCAATGTTTGCACCAGTGATTTTAGTGAGGGAAGCAAAATAGTTGGTCCAAAAGGCAGACAAGGACGGGCAAAAAACAATGACAAGGTGCACCAGTACAAATGGTTTTTAATGCCCCACTCCATAGGTCATCTGAAATACTCATCCCCAACTCATGTTCCCAAGCTCGCCTGATCTTATTGGGTGTAACCTCAGTGAAATCCATAAGTTTTGAATATATCAATGAGATAAGGAAACTCTAAAAGGGATTTAAATCGAATAGTGAGTCCCAGGGTTGAGACACGGATCGGGCGTGATGAGGAGAATAGAGTGCCCAGACAATGTCTGAGCTGCAAATAGCGAAAAAAGTGTGAATATGGTATCTGAAAATCAGCCTGTAATTGTGTAAAACTACTAAGACTGCCCTCCTTAAAGAAGTCACGAAAAGAAACAAGACCCGAGTCATGCCAGCGTCGAAAGACTAGATCGATACTCGAAGGGGGAAATAAATGATTGTTCAAAATAGGAAGAAATGTTGAGGGAGATAGAAACACAAAGTGTTGCCTAAATTCATACCAGATAGCACATGTTGACCTAACAACTAGGTTATTCACCTTTCCTATTAAAGACAGTGGCAAAGAAGTGAAAATGAGGGCTATAGAACTATAGAGGAGTACAACACAGAAGAGCGCTCCAATTGACCAATCCACCGTCGTGTATGACAATTTATCAAAAATCTGCCCATTACATCACCATCATCAGTTGACTCAGATGTATACAACTTTTTACAAAAATCCTGAAATGACCGATTTATCGACACAGGATCCGAGTGCATGCCACCATTCCCATTGGAATAAAAAAAATCATCAATAGAAGAAATAATATAAGAACAAAAATTATCCTCCGCCAGAAGTGAGGAATTTAGCCTCCAGGAAGCGGTGTGGTGGGAAAAGTTGGGGAAAGTTAAACCTAGAGAAAGAGGGGCATGATCAGATATGAGGATTGGATTATAAACAACTGAGGATAAGTTTGGAATTGAGGAGTTGGTAACAAAAAAATAGTCTATACGGGAATATAAATTGTGAGCATGATAATAATGGGAAAAGGACTTGTTTGTGGGATTATAATGCCTCCAGGGGTCACATATGCCATAATTAGAAAAAAAATCGACTATCACTTGATATGTATGAGAATTTGGGACAAGGGTGGAGGAAGAACGATCTAATACAGGATCTATAATGGAATTAATGTCACCACCCATTATCAAGGAATGTGTATGGAATGATGGGATAGAGCTAATTAGTTTACACACGAACTCGGGATCATCAAAATTAGATGCATAAAAATTTACCAGTACAACCGGTTTATTGAAGAAAAACAAATCAAACAAGAAAAAACATAATAAAAACACATAATCCAACCCACAGAACATACCCATCCAACATTTTAACTATAAACCCACAAAGCACAAATACAGAGCTATCCCAAATGTTAATTTACTCCCGGTAAACTAACTAACCTAGTTAGGGAGTCAACCTCTCGCTCAACCTCTCGCTTAACCCAAGATCGCATCACAACATCACAGGTAACATAACATAACCGCATCAGGTCCACCGTATATACAAAATCAGCCGGGAAGCAAACCCTGTGCGAACTGCTCAACCTCCTTTGGACAGGTAAAGAAATGTTCATTACCATTAGCAGTTATGCGGAGACGTGCAGGATAAAGCAAACCATAGCGTACAACGTCCATTGTGCGCAGAGAATTACGTCATTAAAAGCGGCTTGCGCCTTAGCAACTTTCGCTGTGTAATCCGTGAAAATACACAGGGGCTTGTCTAAAAAAGACTTTCGGGGTTGAAGTCTGGCCCGTTTGAGGATCGTAACACAGTCTTTGTAGTGATGAAGTCGTGCAATAATCGGACGAGGAGTTAGAACGGAGCCCAGCTTTGGAGCAGATGAGCGATGTGCACGGTCGATGCGTGGTGGTTCGGGTAACTGAAGCACATCTTTCAGCAGCGTGGATACACTAGTCACAGACAAAGAAAAGGATCCATCCTCTGGAACACAGACAATGCAAATATTATGTCGCCTCGAGCGAGACTTCAGATCTTTACATTTGGCCTTAAGATCTGCGACAGTCTTGTTAAGAGAAGCTGTATTGTTCTGAAGCGCCGCTACATCGTCTGTGCATGTTGAGAGGGATCGCTCAACTACATCCACAACCATCTGAAGACTCACCACATCGGACTTTAAAGTGGTGAAATCATGGAGAAGATCCGCTTTGAGCGTCGCGAGATCCTGTTTAATGTTCAAGTAATGTTCATTCATTATATATCGTGGAGTTCAGCAACTACAGCGCGAGCGATGTCAGATTTCAAAGTTGCTAAGTCCGAGATTCCAGCAGGGTCAGAGGGCACGATCGGAGAGGCTCTATTCTGCACCCGGGCTCGAGGACGCGGCATGAGCAGTAGGCCGGAGCGTGGACTGAGAAAGACTGGCGGTTTTAACTACGTTTGGCGGCATGAATGCGTATTAAACAGGTACAGAATAGATAATTGTGATGTGATACCCAAAGGGGAGAAAGAGATTGGCAACCTAGCACGTCAAAAACAATAATTCAAAGAAGGCTTCGTGCAGCCCTGAAGAAACACCGCTACTCCATGTGCAACAAACTCGAAGATTCATTCGCATTGTACATTATTAACTACATTCTCTATTGTTCTACCCCAAAGGCATCTGATGAAAACCTGTTTTGGGGGCCCTGCTATGTGTAACAGGTCCTATTTAATGACACAGATTCCTGTCCCTTGCGTCTGTGGATGTCCCCTGTCTCAGTGGACGTTGTCAACTCTGCATACACACACACACACACACACCGGTTCACTCCCAAAAACTATCTCGCTCCTTACACACCTGCACTAGGCTTCTCCATCCCCTCTTAGCGCCCACACACACACAAGAAGCAGTATAACATGTGAACAGGGCCCCCATAACATTAAACAAACACATAACCCATAACATTAAGCGATAGCTACAATATATTACATATATTGTATTTTATAATTTACACCAATGCAAGTGTGATTTAAAAAAGAATAGCGACAAAAATAAATAAATGAGGTTCACTGGTAAGTGTCACTATAATGAGCTGCTTTTAGAACAGGCCCGCGGGCGACTCATGAGGTCCTTACGGGCGACCTGGGGCCCGCGGACACCACGTAGGTGACTGCTGTTGTAGAGCCTCTCCCAGCCTCTAGGGGGCGGGGAGACACTACTGCTTACTCGTGAAACATTCGTGAAGCAGTCTGAACTACGTGGTGGTTGGACAGGCACTGTTTGTTTTGACTTGTTTTTAATGTGGAGCTTTGTTGCAAAACGCAGGTAAATACTTGTTTACTGAATGTCCTATGTGGGATTTGTAAATATTGGCTACATCGTGTAGAGTATGGTGTCCAAACATTTCGCAAAACGAGCCATATTTGGTGAAGTAAAAATGTGTGAGGTCGGCCATTCAGCCTGACGTGATTTGAACTATTGATCGTTGAATATTAGTTTTTTTGTTATGCGTTTAAGAGACCGTCTCAAAAGTAACAGTTTGCAGCGTAACATGTGCACTGTCATGTCATGTTGCCTTAGCAATATTATTTATTTTGGTATTTGTCTTCCTTTATTGGTTATGTTGCATTGTTCCAATGCTGTTTTGATTGGTTGGATTTTCCACATGATATAGCCTGGTGGAAAATTACATGATGTTTTAGGAATGATTAGATGTAACGTGCCATGCGGTCAGTTCACAGCTCCGACTGTCATATCTTTTCTTTTGTTATTTGTGCCTTGGAAAGTATCGCTTGTAAGTTACATTTATTTACAAGGTTGCTGTTAGTGTAATGGTGTATGTTATATTTAAACATTTACACTGATATAACTATGCTGACACTTGCATAAATAACACTATGTAACACAAGTTTTGTTCCCAGCTTTTTAATGTTATATTTAGGGTTGCACCGGATATCCGATTCCGGTTCCGATTTCAGAATATCCGACCAATTTTAAGATATCCGATCCAATCCGATTCCGGTCGGAAATCAAGCCTCCGTGTCGGATATTCAGTCGGATAATTTGGGGTCAATAATTGTCACATGATCAGTTCAGTTTCTGTTCAGGAGTTTGTGTATCTGTTGCTTCTGTATTTTGTAAAGTTGCTTT
>JAOTRQ010081492.1:0-11465 GCA_028565875.1 Hoplisoma paleatum
CACACACACACACACACACACACACACACACACACACACACACACACACACACACACACACACACACACACACCAAAGTATATATTTTTGCATATAAGCACAATGCAGTCATTAGTACATATTGTTTTAACATTATACACACAAACTCTATAAACACATACTCACAAAAACACAATAAACTATGATAGCACATTCATTTGCAGTTATATTTTCTGCATTTGTCTAACGGACAAGTCGTTAGACAAATGCCCTAAGCCGGACTTATATGTCACAAGTCAGGCTTAAGGGCCCAACATGTAATGGTTGGTACTGTCACCTCATAACAAGAAGTCCTGGGTTTTGATCTCCAGGTTTCAGTGCAGTTTTTGCATGTTCTTCCAGTCTCTGTGTGCAACAGATCAAAGTCATGTCACAAGAGCTAACTGACAATATTGAACTGTCTATTATATACACTAGTGTTAAAAAGATTTTGCCCCTTTTCTTATTCTGTTGTATTTCACACTTGAATGTTTTAGATCACTAAACAAATGGAAATAGTAGCCAAACATAATGCAAGTAAACACAAAAGGCAGTTTATAAATAAAGGTTTTTGTTATTAAGGGGGAAAAGAAATCCAAACCTACATGACCTTTGTTTCAAAAAAGTGGTTGCCCCCTAAACCTAATAACTGGTTGGGTCACTCTTGTAACAAACAGGATTAATTTAGCATAGCAGCCAGAATGATCTGAATACAACTACTGTAATCTATGCAAACTCAGGTGAGGTGAGTGAACGCCCGTTTGTTCCACAGTCCTCTATGCTTGCCTAACCCGAGAACTGTGGTGGAACCCCCAGTTTTTGGAAAAGGTTTTTACATTTCCCACAAGACTTCCCGCTAACTGACAGAAAGTGAGTGTCACCATCCACCTGTCTGGATGATCACATAATAGGGAGACTCCATTGTGGGAATAACAATAAATAATAATAAATGTAAAAATCTCACATTTAGACAAATTAGATTTTGTAACTTGATGTAATTATTACATTTATTAGATCATTTATCAGGGTTACTCCGATTATGCATACAGTATCAGCAGAAAAGTTAGCACACATTTGTTTGTAGATGCTGTGTCATGTGGGAGCATACTTTATCTTTCAAATAATTTATATAGAACTAGTTACAGTTTACATTATCTGTTTTTGTATATTTCTTGTTTTTAATGCAATGATTCTTCATAATATTTATTTGGAAATAAAAAAATGGCATAACTTTTTTATTGTCACCTTCCGTCGTAATTCATTTCCCCCAGCACCTACTGAAATATTCTAGAGGTCCAAAAAACAGTTACTAAATACTAAATACTCAAATACTTGGAAATAAATACTAGTGTAATTAGGTAGGTCATTACTCTCTTATTTAAAAAGCTAAAGATTCAGAATTATGGTCAGTTAAACATTCATGTTTTTAAACTCTCACTTCTATGCATTGCACACCACAACACAATATACAATACTATACAATATAGCCCTAATGCAATGTAGATGGGTGAAATAATCAAAAATGACACAACAAACCAATCATTCTGTGAGTATTTCAGTTTTTATTTGATTGGAACTGAAAAGAACTCTGTATAAAAACACCTGGAAAAAATGTTTAGTCTTAGCATCGTTATATTAACATAATGATTTATAATAGCTGTCTCAATCATAAATGACACCAGAGGTTGGTTGATTTTTACAACAAAACACACTTAATGAATGTCCATTCCAGCTAGTTCTTTTGAATAGTTTGTTTAAATGTTTATGGCATGGGCATTCAGAGAAGTTGCCTCCTATTGTACTTTTAAATCTTTGTTATGTTGTACATTGTCAGAATACGGCTCAGTGGGTTTTGAATGGGCAGTCTGGTCAGCTTATTCTCTCCGTGTTCAGTCAGTGGAGCTCATTCCCTTTTACTGGCCTTTATACAAATGCCGAAATGCATGTGGCATATTTTGATCTAATGAAAGTAAATTACTTAAAGGTGAGTGTCTATTTCTGTATTTTAATCCTGCACACTGTAGATAAGCATGATATCTTTCAAGTAGTGCAATTGTCTTTCACATTTGTTGCATTTTTTATTATTTGTTGACGTATTGATGCCATCTTTGTAGAATGGAAATCCATATCCATTGACAGTGTTCAAAAATCTAAACTTTACATGTAGTTACACTGTTTTGGCTCCTTCCCTGCTATTTATTTCTTCACAGTTTACAAGATGGGGGACTGGTCAATACTGGGGCGCTTCTTAGTGGAGGTCCAGAATCACTCCACTGTTATAGGCAAGATCTGGCTGACGGTATTGCTGGTCTTTCGAATCCTGTTGGTTACTCTTGTGGGAGATGCAGTGTACAGCGACGAGCAGTCCAAGTTTACCTGCAATACTCTTCAGCCTGGCTGCAATAATATCTGCTATGATACTTTTGCACCTGTCTCACACCTACGCTTCTGGGTCTTTCAGATTATCCTAGTCTCTACTCCTTCTATATTTTATGTTATTTATGTTCTGCACAAAATTACCAAAGATGACAAACTTGAGGCAGGATGTAACCAACATGACCTTTACCAGCCACAAGAAGTACAAGTTGTAAAGTTGGCTAAGGAAGGTAATGTTGTTTATCAAGGAGTTAAATCTTTGCATGGTCCACAGAATGAGAAACTACCCAATGCGGAAGATTGTGTATTGCAGAATCTATGGCAAGATGACTACCAAAATGCTGGCAAGGACCCTACTGAACATTCTAGCCAAGTTTTATTGATATACATCATTCATGTAGTGATTCGTTGTATTTTAGAAATAATTTTCCTGGTTGGGCAATATTATTTATTTGGCTTTGAGGTGCCACATTTGTTTCGCTGCACGACATATCCATGCCTAACACAAACTGACTGTTTTGTCTCACGTGCCACAGAGAAGACTTTCTTTTTGAACTTTATGTACAGTACAAGTCTTGGCTGTTTCCTACTTAATATTGTGGAATTGCATTATTTTGGATGGGTATACATTTATCATATACTTTGCACTGTTTGCTCCCGGTGCTGTGGACCTGAAAGAAAACTACATCGTAAAAGAAATTCTTTCCAACTCAGTCATTCAATGCGAGGAAGACTGGCCTTGCACTCTTCATCAAACACTCAGTCCATTGAGAAAGCAGCAATTGCCATGTTCTCCCATATGCCAGCTATAGCTGTTGAATCAGACTCCATGCTTGAGTGCACCTCAAAGCAAAAGACAGAGGAAAACGAGTGCATACAGTTAATGCTAGCCAACATAGCTAGGCTGAGCAAAAAGAAGTCTTGGTTATGAGTGACCATTAACAAAATAAAATCAGATATTAATCAATTTCTGAAACTTCTGACGAGATTGTCATGGGTTGGTTGATGCTTGATATTGGCTAATAGCAAATATTTGTTGTAATATATGTTGTAAAATGGTTGTAATATAGGACACACTGTCATGCACATTGCAAGTTATGCATAATCTGTATATTATGACATGCAAGTCCTTACATCAGGTTGTTTGATGCAGTGAATTATTGTATTGTGTTATTATGTATGCCAAATTAGACTGTATAATTGTATGTTTTATGGATAGAGTCTCTCTTACTGATTAATGCAACACAGCACTGTACTGTATAGTCTCTGGTCCATCTGTTTCTCTGAACAACCTGTTGCTCTCCTCTACAATGTCCATAAATTAAAACTGAATTGGTTAATGTCAATCATTATGAATAATACATTGCCCTGTGTGTTCTTCTGTAATTGTGTCCGTTAAAGCATCAATAAATCTGAAAGCTATCTGTATTTTCGAAAGCTGTGGACTGGCCTTTATTAGTAACTTATACCCTGCTATGGCTTGATGTAGTTGTATATTTTTGGTTGGGCAGTGTTTACCCATCCTAACAACTTATGTTTTTAATAAATAATATTACTAAGCTCAGTTCAATGCTAACATTCAAAGAATAGTAAGTAGATGGGTGTACAGAGCAATAGTTGACTACAGTAAGTATACATCTTATAGGATTGATTTGACGCTGAACAGAAATGAAGGGATGAAGACAGGTGTAAAAACTGCTTAGTGTGAGTATAAAAGAATGGTTACATTTTCTTAAGACATTTGATGTCGTGTATTGTGTTGCAGATGTGTCCATAATTTGAGTTTACTACGTATAATCCTCTTAAGGTCATTTATGCTATCAATGCTAATACAAAATTGTGCTAAAAAGTAGCGCGCTTACAATGTTGTCTCCTTTCGGGCTAACTACCAGGATTGTCCATAAGAGGGCACCATTGTCCTTAATAACATTTTTCTTTCCTTCTTTCATTCCAAAAACAAGTCACTAGTCTATTTGTACAATTGTCCCATAGATACCGGTACATAAACCTACAACAAACCCAGACCAATAGGGAGGTCGCCAGTCAGTTGCATTGTACAGAAACATACACAAATCATTTCAGTATCTCCAATTAATATCGTTGCATGTCTTTGGACTTTTGGGGGAAACCAGAGTACTTGGAGGAAACCCATGCAGACATGAGGAGAACATGCAAACTCCACATAGAAAACCATGGACTGCCTTACATGGGAATCAAACCCGAGACCTCTTGCTGTGATACCACTTTCAAAATTATATATTTAAATACAAATAAAACTGTATAAGGCTTGTGAGAATTTAAAATTTGAAAGTATTGGGATAATCTGCTTTCCTGAAACTTTTTATATGGCATTTGCTTGTCATGAAGAGAAACAGGTAAAAACAAAAAAAACAAAAACAAGTGCTTTTTATGCATAAAAATACATACTTTTATTAATACAAAGTTAACCGAATTCAATTTATGCACCAAATAAAGTGTATACATTTGATCAGTAAATGTTACTCCCCACTGTGTGTAAATTTGAACTAAATACCTAAATAAAACAACAAAGCAAATCCTCAATGCATTCACGGTATGTGACATGAATGAACTCGTCCCATGCATCGTCACCAAATATTATTTTTATATTATATCAATGTATGAAATCGGACTCACATGTCAGAGGAAATTACAGAGAAATTATTACAGCAAATCAAAGAGTAACACGCTAGCTGTGCGTTAGTTCAATGTGTTAGTCCAAAATTATGTTTTAAAAACAAATCTAATAGCACTAACAGCAAGTGTTGACCTCCTCAGCTGTAGCTTTTTGTGCTCCATGCCACAAAGGAGCACTGTGAATTTTTCCTACTTTAACTGTCTCATTCTGAATGTTGTCCTCCACAACCCGTTTTTGTATCTCAGAGGCCATGGTTAAAAAAGCTTTCTCCACATTGCTTGCATTCTTAGCGCTTGTCTCAAGGAATGGAATTTCAAGTGGCTCAGCAAATTCCTGAAAAGAAATATTTACCAGTAAAAACTACAGATTTCAAATTCACAGTTTTAACTTTACACAATGTATTTATGCTAAATACGTACACTTTATGGCCAAAATGACTTAGGCCATCACCATAAGTATATTCTGTTTTACAATGATAATGGGCCCAACTGATGAATGGACCACAACTGTTAAAGACTTCCATTGGTTCCATGGTTAACTTCCACTGATCAACGACAAAACATTAAAGAAGAATCTCTAAATTGATAGCCTTTCCAAAGTATAAAACTGATGATCGTACGTTCACTTTTGTGAGTTTAGCTCTTATATATGTTAGATGTGTAGTTACACAAGGTCGTTACAGAACTTTCTACTTCATACATTGGTAAAATGTAAAATTAGAACACAGGTCCACCTTAAGACTGAGTCATATTTCTGCATCGACTCAACACAAAGATAACCAGCATCGTGATCTTTTCATAGTTCTGCTCTAAGATCATATGCATCACAAAGCAATTCACAGTCACAACACTACTGGACTGTGAATTTTAAAGGGTTTTGCCACATTTGTGTTTAATTCCCGGTATGTCATTTTTTGTAGATTTAGGCTGATTGATATTGAACAGCAAAGGCTTTTAAATGTTGGCTCATAAACAAGACATTGTAAACATCAAGGCATCATCATAAGTTGGGAGTTAATACTTTAACTACAAGCACACACACTCCATTTGATGTCTACAGTGCTCTAGTCATTTCAATGTGCCGTTCAAAAGTTTTAAAGGTCCAAAATGCGACAGCGTTGATCTGACAAAGAAGTATAAATTTAAAAAAGTCAAAGCTAATAAAAAGCTTTGGTATAAAATTAAACAGATACCTTTGCTGTTGTGAAGTCCACCACTTTTTTTGTAGTTAAATCACTTTTGTTTCCCACCAGCAACTTTGACACGTTTTCACAAGCATAGCGATCAATCTCTTCCAACCATCTGTTGACATTGTTGAATGATTCCTGCAATTAAAAAGCCTATTAAGCTTGTCAACAGTGTCATAATTAAACTCGTATCTGATTTAGCACATTAACTACCTGGTCAGTTACATCATACACAATAATAATTCCATGAGCACCCCTGTAATAGCTTGAGGTAATGGTGCGAAATCTTTCTTGACCCGCCGTGTCCCACTGTAGCACATAGAAACAATAATTAGTTAAAAAATTCTGTAATATGAAAAGCAATCAAAAGGTAAGACTAGAATAGAAATACTTGTATTGAAAACTGTAACTTAAGTATAAAGTAATAAAACATTGGTTTCGAGAGTGTTTGAGGGTTCACAAAATAAGGCAGAAGAATTTAAAACTAATTTAAAAACAATAAGCATTTAAAAATACTTACAATTTGCAGTTTAACTATTTTGCCATCCAGTTCAATTGTCCTGATTTTAAAGTCCACTCCTATGGTGCTGATGTAGCTCTCAGTATAGGTGTCATCCTGTTGTAAGTCATGCAAGAAACATTTATTAGAAATTTTTGATTTTAATAGAATTTGACTTGTTCTGGAATTTAAACGCCAAGTAATCAAAACAGTTTGGTATACGTGTAAACAAAGTAGTCATAAGGTTTCATAAGAGTACTATATATGTTTGCACGCATTTATTTGGTCTCTCACAAACGTAGCTCCCTGCATAACTGAACAAATGTGCTACATAGAAAACAGACTTTGGTCTTTTCAAATCATCCAGAGTGATGTAGATCTTAAAATTGCTTCAATCAAAGCAGATTTCATCCTTTCGACTGCTCCTCCAATTATCTATCAGATTCTCCACATCCAGAGCGAGCCACAGCTCCATTCATCTACAGTGTCCGGCTTGGGACAAAATCGTGCTATTTATCCAGTGACCTGTAAATAGATGCTCAGTTTCTGTGGTCAAATGCATTGACTGGGAATACGGAAATGCATGAGAAGAATTTAACAAAATTAAATCAGGCCATCTGTGATAAGTATCTGATATATACATACCATATTCCATAATTCATCACACTGTAGTAACATTTAGTACATTTAGCACTAACAGCTGAAACAGTAAAAAAGCGTGACTTACTGCAAAACGTAATAATATACATGACTTTCCAACTCCAGAGTCACCAATCAGTAGGAGCTTGAATAAATAGTCACTAAGAAAGGCAACACATATTTTATACAGTAAGGGGAAGCATATCTGTTATGTTATGCATATAATCATAAAAATGAGAGCATCATGATATAGTGATATAATGATTTAATAGCATTTAATCTCAACAGGTGAAAAATCTGTATTTATTAATTTGTAGAAAATAAATTAATATTTAAGGTGCTCTCATGGCTGAAGGGTAGTTTTAGTTAAGAAGTTAAGGTACTGAACTAGTAATAACTAAGTCGCTGGTTCAATCCTAGATTTCCACTGCAGGGCTCTTAAGCAAGTCTTTACCCTTAATTGATCAGACGAATATACTGTCATACATGTCATATAAGTCAATTAGTGTCTTCTGCAGAAGTAAAACCATGTATGTAGCAAAACGGTCATACAGTCCAGATATTTATGGACACTTTATCATTATGAGAATGGCCCGTGATCACATTATTTGAAAGTGAAATTTCAAAATAGTTTCACTGTGTTTGGGGCAGCTGTGTCTTAGTGGTTAGAGAACTCGCCTTGTGAGATGGTTGCCAGTTTTATTCAGAGATTGAGCAAGGCACCAAACCCCTAACTGTTTGGTAGCTGTGGCTAGGGCTGCTCAACGTGCCAAACATGTGTGTACAATGCTGCCCCCTAGTGTGTATGTTCACTAGCATGCGTATGGATTGGGTTAAATGTGGAGAATTCCTTTGTGCAAATAGTACAATGATGAAGAGTATCCTAAATTATTAAGTATAGTTTATAGTTTTCCTTTTAAATCTAATAAAATATTTATTAATGCAACAATACATTTTAATGTGAAGACATACTGAAAGTCTTAAATACCAAGAAGTGAAATAAAAAAGGTAAAATGCAAACCATTATTGAACGATATACGTGGATTATCTGAGTACAGAAGCTTAATAGAAAATCTACACCTCAAGTTCTCATAATGTAACACGACACAGTAAAATGTAGAAACCACCACAAGGTGTGTTAAATGTTAAAAGATACTCACTATTCAGGATTCATGTTTAAACCAACTGATGTCACTGCTTCTAACAGATCCGTGGTGTCTTAACACTGTGTTGTATCTATCTTAGCAAATAAGGAACAATGTTGGGTATGGAGATACTAGAAAGCTCCATTATTTATTAAAGGCACTTATCAAGTTACAAAGTGGCCACAAGCTCCATCTTAAAGCAACATGGTAGCAGGTTTAGAAATGAAAGACAACAACAGGCATTGCAATCAGGATGTGTGGATTTTTATTTTATTTCAATCAATACAGCAGAATTGAATAAAAATATAACCATGTTTAATGATTAGAAGAGCAGCCAAGGAGTCAGTAGAAGTTACATCAACGTGTTCTTATGGATATTTTGTTTGAAAATGATCTTGCAAAGAGGTAAAATTAAAGAACCAAGGAGCTTGTGGATTCAGTTACACAACTCCATTAGATCACAAATACAATCATTCCTTTTAAAACAAACACATCTTATAACTCTAAAACTATTAAGAATTTCTAAATCAAATGACATCACTTTAAAATAGTCATTAATGCAGCATATCGCATAAAATCTCTCCTTTAAAACAACTTTGAGCTCCAAATGATAATAAGATTATGCTATATCAAAACTGTAATCGCTTATGAACATAATTCCTTCCATCTCTGACGTTTCAAACCAAAATAAAAAACTAAAAAGTTTTTTAGGAGCCTAGGCTATTCTTTGGGACAGAACATGTTGAGAAGTTAAAACTCTGATGAAGCATAGTACATGGTTATGGTTAGGGCTAAATCTTAAACCCAGTTTAAGTCTAAACATTTTCTGCTATACTGGAATCCCAACGTGCTTCCAGTAAATATATTTCATAAAATAAAGAATACTTGTGTATTCTTAAATTCAACTACATTTATTGCATAAAGGAAAGCATGGTGTAAGTACAACGTTTTTCTATTTGTCCAACAAATTGATAAAAACCCAGTTTAATATATTAATTATCTTTACTAAATATTAATATTTGTTGACAGCTGAACATGCTATTGCAACGCAGCTGCTAGGTTTCCTTAAATTGTTTGTACCTCATGAAGCAGCATTTCATTAAAAACAAACAAAACCCCAACTCATTTGAAAAAGTAAACAATAACTAACATGTCTGAGTTAAGTCATGTGGTGGTTGTATGAACTGGGAGTGGAAGGCAGTAAAAGAAGCTTAACATAGATATATAACTTTACTCTTGAGGCATGTACAGTTACAAACAAAAGTTACAAGCTGTTATATTACAGTGGAATGTTGATTTAGTTGTAAAATGTTGTCATATGTTAAACCTATATTTTTAAAGAGTTAATGTAAACCTCCCATCCCTCTACCCCCTAAACTTTCTAACGTTTTCAATAAAAGTAAATTTCATTTTAATCTCCAACTGTAAAACACACATTACAAAATATAAAGAAAACGCAATAAAACATTTGTTTAAAAGACATGGGTTCTGTTATAAAACCAGAGAGCTGTCTGTATAGGGAACTATAGCATTAGAAAAGGTCTTGCCTCATAAATAGGATCAGTCACCATTGTAACTAATACAATTAGATGCCACTAAACAAACATTTGTTCATGTTCTAGTTACTGATGTGCCAGAATTTGCTAATAATCCAAATACAATGCCCGTGGGTACATTATGGCAACATAATTTGTTTGTAAAACAAAATGTTTACATATAAACTGTTCAGAACTCAAGGTTGCACTGTACCTGCATTTCTGCTGCAATCACTCTTAAAATGCGTTCTTAAATGTATTCACACAACAATGCTTTTACGCAACACACACATTTTTATACCACAGTCCAAATGTCGAGAACTAGGTGTATAAACCTACAGCCAACCTTTAAAAAACCTGAAACGGCAAACTGTTAATGCGAGGAAACACATTAAAAGCATAGCATACAACAGTGAAGGTGGTTTAAACAGTAAAATAATAATAGTACAATATGCTAGCACACTAGAGCTGGGATTTTTTTTATTATTATCAATTTACTGTTTATAATCGGTCATCTGGCTTGGCTGTGCACCTACATGAACATTGATTGGTTGCTGTTCAGTGGGCGAGAGTCAGACCAAAGTTCCATTACTGGTGCAAAAGGCGTGTGCAGTGTCGCGGTGTGGTTCTCCATGCTCAAGGCTCATCTGCATATAAACAAACCTATTACAGATGAAAAAACTGTCAAAGCTTTTGAGTCAGCAGTAGAGGTCTGTATAAGTAACTACCAAAATCAATGTAACTAACTGAATATGACAAATTAAATGAAAAAAAAAACCCCAGATTGTAAGTTATATCAAAAATAAGTAAATGCACTCAGATTGCGCAGTAGAAAATTGTGCTAGGTCCACTGCCAATGGGGTCCAGTGTTGAGATACCCAGCAGTAATAATAATCCTCATAAAATATATTTTTTAGAATAAAACAAAACGCACTACAGCTCTTTTAAAAGCTAGCTCTTTTAAAACAACGCATCAAAACAAGAGTATGCATGTTTACGCATGCTTATAGTTAAGAAATTCACTGCATTTGCAAGGAACTGCCTAAACACTTTCAATCACAACTGTTAAATATTAATGAGAAACGATTGAAACACTAAATATCAAAATAATTTTTAATTGTTTTCCTAAAGAACGCTAGTGCGGTAGTATATAAAGCAGGGGTCACCAACGTGGTGCTCACGGGCACCAGGTCTCCCACAAGGACCTCATGAATCACCTGCGGGCCGGTTCTAAAAATAGCTCATTATAGTGACACTTACCAGTGAGCTGCATTAATATTTATCAATTATTTATAATTTTTTAAATGATTAGAAATCATTTACATGATCAGCGTTGTAGCTGTCATCAGAGACGGTCATTTCATTTGTATGTATGTCATTAGTTATTTGTAGTTTGGGTTATTTGTATTTA
>JAOTRQ010081510.1:0-11464 GCA_028565875.1 Hoplisoma paleatum
TGTTGCGTCTGGTTTTGTGAATGTTGTTTACACTTTTGTAAATGTTGCGTCTGGTTTTGTGAATGTTGTTTACACTTTTGTAAATGTTGCGTCTGGTTTTGTGAATGTTGTTTACACTTGTAAATGTCGTCCCTGCTTTTGTAAAAAGTTGTGTCCGCTTTTTTAATGTTGCCCTTGCTTTTGTAAATATCTCCACTTTTGTATTTTTGTTTTGTAAATGTTATTGTTGTCTATTTTTTGTAATTGCAATTTTTTAATGTAAATTTGTATTTTTTAATTTATAATTTTTTAGACTAAACAAATATTTTAGCCTATAAAGAACAAAGCACAAATTGTGCAAGAACAAAAATGCAAACTGCAATTGCAGCACAATGTTTAAACCTGTCCTTTAAGTCAATGGTAAAGTGACTCTTGCTGAAAATGAATTTTGATACTCTTTGTTTATGTGAATGATCAGTCTAATACATAAACTGCATATATAGGTTTTAAAATAAGTAATACTATTGTAGTATAAAACAGTTTTGATTCCATGCTGTTTGTAAATATCCACTTGATAGTAAAAGGCCTTCATTTTGACTAAGATATTCTTTATTTAATCCAATCCTGAATCCTTGGCATAGTAAGCTTAAAGGCTTACTGTCTCACCATGAAGCGTTCCATGTTATTTTCTCCACTGTATGATTTTAGTTTCATCACAGTGTAGCAGATCGATATATAATGCAAACAATTTATGTGTCGCGTGCAGCCTACACTGCCCAGAAACTTTGTTTTGAAATTGCACAAACCAATACAGAGCTAGTAGTCAGAATTTAAATCAATCAACTTGGAAAACAATATATTCACTTGAAAAGATATTATAAAAGTTGAAATGAATAGACTGTCTCAAACAAATATGACGTGTTTTAAACGTACTCCATAGACAAATTAAAAATAGGTTCATAATAAGTATTTTGTTAAGTATATAGCAAGCAACCAAAGAGAAGAATATATGGTTCTTTCTGATACCACATTGAGGCTGCATTCACATAAGTATTTTTATATCAATAACCCAGAAACTAGGTGCATATTCCACCATTGTGTTTATGCCATGAAATCAAATGTTTACATAAAATAAATATATTTAAAGGCTCCCATTTAAAAAGGTTGTCATTTAGAGAATGTTGGGTCCATAAACTGGAATTAATTGGTTTTCTTAAGAATCCCATCAAATTAGCCAGTTGTTAGTTTGATGATACAGCATCATCTGACCAAATAACATCTGTGCAAAGTATGCTTTCAATTTTCTATGACAATGTTTTTGTTTGTCCTATATTACTAGCTCCTTAACCATGTGTCCTGCATAGAACAGACTTTAGATCATTGAGAAAAAATGTCACTTCATGTATGTAGCATCGAAGTTTTGGTATTATTTGTGGATAAAGTGAAAATGAAAGAACAGGAAGTGACATATGAAGGCATTATAAGGACTGCTTATATGAGGGTATTATAGCAATGCTAGGTGCATAGTTAAGAGAGCCCTTGAGAAGATAGAGGCATAGGGGGGACCAATGAAAGAAAGAGAAAAGGAACAAAGTGGTAAAGCAGGTTGGTTGGGATTGATGAAGGTAAAAAAGTGATAACTTAGTAGTTAAGGTACTAGACTAGAAATCAGAGGGTCGCCGTTTCGAGCCCCACTTTGGCACTGTGGGGACTTTCTAGTCTTAACTCTCAAATGCTCTCAAAAGTTGAGTTCCATGGTAATTGTAAGTCACTTTAAATAAAGGTGTCTGCTAAATGCTGGAAATCTATATGCATTTGTAAACGTTAATCTATGCATTATTGGCTGCTTCTAAGTATGTGATGCATGCATTTCTTTCAGTACTAGTCTTTTCTAATAAAGACTATCTTATTAATTTCCTTTTATAACAATTTAATTCATGACAATAATAACTATGGAAAACAGCAACAGGGGCAGTGAACTATGAGCCATAGTCTGAACAAAGACTTGATACCATAAACTTCTTTTGTCCATTCTTCATATTAAACTGACTAGATTTCTGCACAGAGATTTTGTAACTTATTGCAATATTTTTTTTTTTCATTGTGAGACACAACATATACACTACAAAAATATACTTTGTGAAATAAATAATGCTATGGAATATCACTTTTATCACTTATGACAGTTTTCATCAAAATTCATCTCTTACACTGCGTTGGTGTCTCAAAACAACAAATTCTAACAGTCATAAAAAGTCAGCATGATAAACTATAGTTTACAAGGACACACACTATACCGGATTGGTAAAAATGAATTATGGAATTGTTTGTATATAGAGTATTCATGTGACTCTGGTCTCACACCACACAACTTTGGATAAACTGGAACAATAATATGCTTTTAATATTCTATTATACTAATATTACTTTTCCCCCTTAAATGTATTTAGGAACACTGGACTTCTGACTATTGACTATTTTTTATTTATCTACATTTTTATATAAGGCACTGCACGTTATAATAGAAGATGTCAATTACACATGCACATGTTTACTGGGATGAATAAGTGAGTGTGTGTGAAAGAGTATTCGTGTGTATAAGACCATGAGCCTCTGTATAATCAAAGGCAAATTATTTGTATGTTAGCATACTTCATAAATAAAGTCTGATTCTGATTCTGAATAGGCACAAAATTCAACAGAAAAATCTGTCATGGTTTTTGTTCTTTTTAATAAACCAGGAAAATCACATAGGGGTGAAAATTTGTTTAATCAATTTATTTTTAAGATGGGATGCTTAAAAATATTACGGTCAGGTGCCCAAATAATTGTTCTCTATGTATCTGCATGAGAAAATGTCTATTTGTTTAATCTATTCAGGTTACTGGACATTTTAGTACCACAGTTAAACTGTCTCTAACCAGTCGAAATCGTGATTAGCTCTTCTGATGGTTAAACTGTGTCATAGTTTTGTTGCATATTGATCAATCACACACAAGCAGGTAGCAATGTGTAAATGTATCTTCAGTCTCATAAGTAGTTTCGCCCTATCCTGAATGCACTGTTATATACTATTGATGGTGCCAGAGATGCAGAAACCAAAGATGCATGCTTCATGGGATTCAGTAAAGACAAATGGGAGTCCTTATCCTCTCAAACTGAAAGCTGCTGTGAGTTAGAGGAGTCAGACAGCAAAAGTTGAACTGTAAAGTGTCTTTGGAAGGAACAGGTGAAGTGCAAAGAGCTCAAACGAAATCATTCAAGCAGAGATTTTAAAAGGAAATATGATTGCATTGGTTTATAGTAACATCATGTAAAACGTTTACTTTTATGGTCCATATTAATTACTACTCAGGTTTCCTAATGTCAATTTAAAGCTCACAGTTGATCACAGTTTTGTATAATGGAGGTATTCAGTAAATGTCATGAAACATCTTACATCTTAAACTTGACTTTGTAGAGATCGGAAAGAGAGAGAGAAGAGGGGTGACAGTCTAACTTAATGATCAAACACCCACAGTAACCAACCTAAACTTGATAAACCTAAAGGAATGACCAGACGACCAGCATCCAACGGTCATAGCCTACACGAGGGGACACAATGGTGCAGGAGATTAGACAGATATAGAAGTGATATGCAGTTTGCATTACTAGCAAGTAAGCGTAGATATAAACCATTCATGTTGTTTTTTATACAACAGCAAATGGTGTTCCTCGGTTTAAGATGATCTTATCATTTGAGCATTTGATAAGTGCTGAAAAGCAGATTTAAAACGCGCCCAGGGAACAGACAACTTTCAGTTGTTGTCTACTGGGGCTTGTTTGTACAAACCCTAGCACACCCACTTCAGTACTCAGCAATTCTCTCTTCTTTGAGCTCAGATAATCTAAGGTGTTACGCCTGAGCTGTTGTTGCTTCTAGATGCTTCCACTCTCCAAAAAAGTGACTGTTAAAGGAAATAATTGTCTAGCTTAAAGTTATCTTTCTCTTGGAAAAAAGTAAGCTTTCGCAAGCTATTTCAATGTATGTCAATTAGAACTATATGGATACAGGCTAAAATTCATTCATACATACGTATATTATGCCATTTCATGTTTTCATGCATAACATGAAAAGCTTCCTGTCACATGTAGCCAATGTTTACATATCAATTCTGTAATAGAAAGCAGTGGTTTTGAATACATAATATTGGCATCTGACATTTTCACCTCTGTCCCTGCATAAATCAACAAAGCAATCACTTCATTTTAAATACGCAGATTATTACATGCTGTGACTTACTTGACTTTATTATTATATATATGATATGTACATTTGTTTAGTTATGCAATTTTGTCAACAAAAAGGAAATGGGAAGGAAACGTCTTGCTAACAATAACAATTCAAAGATGCTATAGGAGATCTATTACATAATGTAATGGGCGCGATTTTTTATTATTTTTTGTTTATTATCTGTTGCTGGGTCTTTGTCATAGGTTTTGGTTACCTGCAGCTAATGTTATCAGCAAGCTCTAGAATTGATCGGAAAATGAGCTCATCAATTGGCCTTGCAGTTTGTTTGTTTTTGCTATCCTTTTATTGGCTGTCCACACTGTCAATCCATCTGGTTGTAAAGAGCATAAGCTGTTAGTGTATTAGGTAAGTAGGTGCAGTGAAAATATAATAATAATAATAATAATAATAATAGCAATTAGTTTAACTGATTTTAGTTAATTACATTGGTAATTGTTAACATTTCTGTGTTCACTTTACTTTAAACAGATAATGAAATAAAATTGTTGATTATGTCTACAAAACTGGATCTATAACACTCATTCAAGAAGTTACTCTGCTCTAACAGTCCATTTTCACCCCACCTAAACCTGTTGTATCCCCCCCCCCCCTCACATATGTTAATCTTTTACTTAGATGAAACCCGGGAGAGAAGATCTCAATATTTCATAACTAGCATTTTTACTGTGCATCAAAAAGCAACAGTGTAACTGTCAGTTGTAGTAATAATTTTAAACTTTTTTAAATAAGTTTATCAGATTAATACTTACACTTTTTAATTTCTGGTTATAAGTGATTGGATAATGCATTTTTGTTTTCCAGAGCTTTACCATCTATGTTCTATGTTCACACATTTAGTTTACAGAGAGAAAAAAAGTGCCTCGGGTAGCACAACAGGGATCTGGAAGAGCTTACTAAAACAGTTATTGTTGGGTCAACACATGCTAACCATTCAAGTTTTCTCCAGATGGGAAGAAATGGCCAAGTAAACATATCACTTAAGAGTTCTAAATGACACTGACAGCACTTATACATGCAACAACCCCCTTTTTATATCAAATATCATTATTTTAGCACTCAGAGCAAGGCACAATAAACTCTATAAATAAAAATGTGGAGTAGGTTAGTCGGACGGATGTACACAATATGTTTTGTGGTATGATGCTCATCTGCCATGCCACTCATGGGGGCATAAATGGAGAGGATTAGTAGTAGTCACCTGTACCCTGCTGAACATGAATTCAATGCGAATGGAGGAAAGTCATTTTAGGGCAAGATTTAGGAATGCCTCCCGGTCTTATGCCAGTGCAGGTGCCAGTCCACGGTCACTTTTCCTAAGATCCCAGTATGTTTTTACCCTTTTGTGATAAATCCCAAGATTTGGATTTAAAGACTGGTCTTATTTGTTTTATTCATGACCCTGGTTTGTTTTGGGAAATCCCAAGCATGTACAGTTAGACTATAGATTTTCCTCCTCTTTTGTGTTGTTTGTTTACTACAAACTATAAAATATTTACCTCAAATTAGATATACCGTGGAATGTTGCTTATTCGCGGTTCGGCATAAGTGATCATAGTTTTAGTCATGTGGTCGAGTTCAAACAAAGGTACTTATACACACTTTTAGGTGGGTTACAGATATTTGCACATTCGTGCTATTTGTAGTAGATTTCGGTCCCTAACCCCTGCGAATACATGGAGTTTACTGCATGAATTAAAAAATATATATCATAATCATAATAATGATCATAATTGAATAAGACAAACCTTCATCGAACTCCATCAAGAACCATCAATCATTAATAGCTGTTACGTAGGGTGGAGCTTCCACCACTTTATGAGAAACTGCTTTACTTGACTGTAGCATGAGCTTCCACTAAACTGACGAGACACTTTATTACTTCGCTGCAGCATGATCTGTAACTTCCACCCAAGACACTGTATTACCCGACTGTGGCATGAGCTTCCATGTGGCACAAATTAATATAAATATAAATAAATAAATGTTTAATATGGCATTTATGGTATTATCTTTTTGTATACACAGAATGGAGTCAATTTGATATTCTGTAATATGGAGTTTTGAATACAGCCTAAGAGATAATGTATTTGCTTACTGCATGTTTCTCCATATGCACAGATAAATAAATACAAATAAAATCTCTTTAAGCCCTGAATAATATGATTACCAGGTTGTGATTCTGTTACCATTATTACCTTCTCTAAATCTTACAGCTTCTTCTGATAAGATTTGGGATTTGGCGTATATTGATGAAATAATCATATGAGGAGTCAGGCAAGAACTTCAATGTGATCATTATAAGAATATTGGTGTGTATGTAGACTATTTATTGTGAATAGATTTGTTTAAAATGCAGTGTTGATATAAATAATGAGCCAAAATTACATTTGAGCACTGTTCATTGGACAGTTTATTGGAAAACACTATACTATATTATATGGAGGATTTAGAGTGCTTATGTAGACATGTCTGCTTATACAGTTAAAAGAGCATTTGCAAGGTCAGCTACAAAGGCTCGGTCCGAAAATCTGGACCTGATACTAAATTATTACATGTGGATTATTTTCCCATTATTGCTTCAAATAAGACTTCAGATGCTCAATAAATTGCAGATTCACCTCATTTATAATAGTAAAGAAGACTAGACAAAAGGCATTCCTCATGCACAGACATTTAATATTTTTATCGGGTCTTGCACCACACAATTATTCGTTTTGTATTTCATTTCGGTGTTTATTTACTCAATCAGCAAGTCCACTAAATAGCTTGCCTGAATAAATTAGCTGACTAAACACATCAGTTAGTAACTTCTTAGTTTAACAAATTCTTAACACACTTAAAACACAAAAGTTTAACACACTGCTAATGGACAATACATATAAAATATACAACAAAGGAAATCCACTAAATTATTTAACTACCATTTGTTTTTGTTTGTTTGTTGGGTGAGGAGGTGAGCAGGTGGCACAGTGGGTAGTGCTGTAACTTTTCAGGAAGGTTAGGGTTAGGCAGTTTACTCCCACAGTTGAAAGGAGCACGGAGAACTGGGGGTACAAAGCTGCCAATGGTAATAGTTTATAGTTCACAGTGAATGTCAACTGATCAATCATCTTTAACCTATAACAGATAAATGTAAGTATATACTATTGTTATTTTATTAATTCTAATATATATATATATATATATATATATATATATATACCAATACCAGCGTGCAATTTCCATTTCTAATGTGCTATCTTATTAATTTGTACAAATATATAATTGCAGAGAAACGTAGAACATGAGCAGTTAATTTCCTAAACGACTGTAAACAAACAAAAAAAATACATAAAGACGATCTGGCATGAACAGATGAGATAAAAATTGACCTATTCACGATTGACAAGATTAGGAGCAAAAAAAGTCTCATCTGTACAAAAAAGTGGAGATTTGTAATGGCTTTTTCATGCATGACTGCCAGTGGAACTGCTTCACTTAGCTTTATTGATTATATGCCAGCTGATGGCAGCAGCTGGATGAATTATGAACTCTTACCTGTTGTTCGGTTACCAGATGAACCGTGGATCAACTTGTGCCAAACAAACTAAAGCTAATTTTAAAGACCAGTAAAGTGGAATGGTTTAACAGGCCATATACCATGTACAGTCGGATTCCCATTTAGCATGTCTATGTAATAAAGTTCCCTAAAGAAGCAGGGATGTAGCAAGATACTAATACAAGCTTGACAAAGCATTAATGGTTACATAGTCTGGTAGTTGGAGCTACGTTTGGAGAAGAAATAGCTGACCGCTATTTAATATTGCAACCAACAGTCCAGCTCTCAAACAAGCAACCTGTTCCATATGTGTGTACAGTACAATAATTCTTTGCAAACTAGTGAGCACTAACTCAGTCCTTGTACTTCATCCCAAGCATTTAAGGCCTTTTTTAAATCATAGTCTAAAACTATACTCAATTGTTAGAATTCTCATTAAGACTACTTAATTTAAGGCTAAACTAGATTTACATTTTTAGCATTTAGCGGACACCTTTTTCCAAAGCAACTGAGAAATTGAGGGTTAACCTAAATTTGCGTGATTCTGATCACTAATCCTATTTCCTAATCACAAGGCTGTTGCAAGCCCTAATTTGACAAGTAAATCTCAGTAGTGCTATCAAAATATCCTTATCTTAGATGAAAACAAAATGGTTGTTGTGAAGTGATGTAATATCTTGAATTTTGTCGTCTAGGCTGAACTGCCACGTGAACAATGATTGGTCAACTCCTCATCGCATGCAACTATGACTCTGCTGGCTGAGTGACGGCATCCACACAAAGGCAGGAAAATTATTTTGTCTCCGCGTGCACAGATATGTACTTGCCTAATATGGCTGTCAAAGGAAGGAGTAGATTCAACAAAACAAGACAGTTTGGTCAGAAAGACCAACATATATTGTCCCTAAATATAAGAGCAGCCAGAAAAAAAAACTATTATACTGTTACACTCCAGTGCCAGTCTTTGATATTAATGAATTTCATGTAAAGGGTAAAAAAGGGATGATTTATGCAGAAGTTCCTAAGTTTAAGTAGCAATGCTAAGGGTCAAAGAAGAACTGGTCCAGCTGGGAACAAACGATGTGCTCTTAGGTCATCTGAACAGAGCCACTACCCCTGCCATTTCCTCTGTGAAAAAACGCAGCATAATCAGTCAGCTGAGACTCCCTTGAAAAGTTCGAGGTGAGAGACTCCTCTTTTGTGCCCTCCTGCAAGCACCTGGTCCAGAAATAAGATATTCACGACATGTAGAACAGTTCAACCAAAGTAATTAAATGGTCAATTAAGTCGCTACAAATGAAGGTGTGCAAAATGGAAATACTTTTGATGAAAGGGGTCACTGAATCACCTGGGGGTATCATGTGTCCTGCCACAGCATATTTCAAGCCATTTTCGTCGAATGAATTAAGCCATTTTCAAGACAAAGTATGCAGGGGTGGCTTTGGCTTTAAGTCAAACCACAATTCTCAAGCACTCAGTCTTTCAGAAAGGAGTTTTCAGGCAATAACTCAGGTATAGAAGTGCGTATGCTTCGTATTAGCCGAGAGTGAGCGCTGTGACAAGCTTGCAACAGCCCACTCAGAAGAGACAGCAGATTTTGGCAGGAGAGATATGGTCTACATTCTGCATCATCAGCACTCGGTTATAAGTGTCAGCTTTAAGGGAAGGATTGCATTTAGGAGCTATAGACAGTCACAGAGTGTGAGATGTTCTATATAGACATAAACAATGAATTATGTGAAACAGTATCGCATCGGTGCCAACAGCGTACAGTCTTGTGTACAGTAAAAAAAGCATAATTCTCATACATAAATAAAAGATTAGACAGTTATACATATGTTATGCCATCATAAAAATGCTGCTTCTGATGGAAATGTGTCAGAATACACAGTGCATCACAGTTGAAGAAGACATACTGTAGGTATGATTTATTAAGAAGACTGATGATTAGGGGCTCTAATATCAGATAAAAATCCAGCATAAAAATTATTTGAATGATCGATGTTAAGTGTCCAGTACCCCAAAAAAGAATCTTGGAAATTGCTCAAATGTTATGTACCAAAAAGGTGTTTAGTGCTGGTATGAGATTAAAACAGTTGTTGTATCAGAAACGGTGACACATTTGAAAACTAGTCCAACAAAGTGCCTCTTAATTCTTCTTAAGCTTCCAAGCTTCTTAAGTTCTTTAAGTTGATTTTTTGTTTCATTACAGCCACGTCTATTTAAACAAGGCAAACTTTACTGTTTATGGTTTACTGTTACTATATGTAAATATATATTTTGCCTCCCACCTATCTTGAGGGTGCCAGTTTTCATAGATCACTTCTTGCTGCACTATTACATTTGGACAACTTACTTAAATGTAATTAAAAGTGATGGACACACTTGACTTCTGACCTCGGATAAATGTGCAATAGAGTGGGTGAAATCTGTTGCTATTCTTGCAGCTCTTGGCATACTTAATGTCGTAGTGCATTCTGGGACTTGCAAAATTGTACCTTGAACTGGATATGGCCTCCAACTTTTTTTTCTTTAAATCAAACTTCAGACTTTAATTCTCACTGCAGTTCCATAAGAACTCCCTGTACATCATTTGACAATGAATAATGATGCGCTGGAAACAAAACTCTGTTCTACTACCCATGAGAAATGAATCAAAAGCTACAGTAGCACATCAAAACACCTGGATGAACCAGAAAATACCATAACTCTGTGCCATGCAGTCCGGTATATAGCAGAGACTTGTGTCATGCTACACGGTCACTTTAATTACATTAACCAGCTGAATTGGTTTCCTTTTATGTACAACTTGCTTTAACCAACAGCAACAGTCCAACAAAACAATGCACAAGTCATGCCTGACATCTTGTCTTATGTCATGCATTACTGAAAAGTCTTATCTGCATGTTACTGTGAACCTGCAGTCTGAATACGTAGAAGAAAGCAGCAGAAAAGCTAAAAATAGCACTGTGCTAGCTCACTCAGAAACTGAGAAATCATTGGCAGGATGCTTTAGAGCCTAATGTTCCTAAAACTACAATAACTCTGTGACTAATAAATTACTGTGTGTTATTTGTATCGTAACCACAGTAATGACGCGAACTCCACCTCACCTTTTCTGGTAAAATTCCATTTTCTGAACTGGTATGAACCAGATAACGGTTATAAAACTGAAATCTACTTTCGTTTAGTTCCAGAACAGCCGCAATATGACAAAGCAGAACGGTGTAGAGTTCACACGACACACTATTTATCTACTATTTCATGCAATATTACGTAAGTGCGTTAAATTGATTTAAAGAGAAAATATGAATCTTGTTGTCAAGGATGATAAAGCATTTAGATGCAGTTTTATTTTTCTTCAGCACTGTGGGGATATCAAAAGCAAACAGAATAATTAATTTTCATGAAGTTAAATCTATAGGCCTAAACTCAAAGGAAATAAAAAAACTATAACAAAAATCTGAAAGATGATTTGCAAAGTTTCCATTAAATGTTTAATTTATAGTTGTGAAAAAACATTTTCTCAAAAACATGCATTTTGCAGTGTTGGCACACATCATGTAATGCATCAATCACAGCTTTAATTTTACTTTTCTGCATTTGAGCACTGAACAGCAATGCATGATTTTGCTTCAAAATCCATATATATA
>JAOTRQ010081526.1:0-11461 GCA_028565875.1 Hoplisoma paleatum
GCATTAAAGGTAAAACTTCACAAATATGTATCCCGGTCTAAATGATATTTTTAGTCGACTATTAGTCGATTAGTTGATTAGTTGAAGTAAATGATGACCACTGGTCGACCAACAAAATCCTTGGTTGTGGACAGCCCTAACTATAATATAAAGTTTCAGACAATTAGATTATTATTTCATGTGAATAATGATAATCTGGCATTGGCACAAAGCCTTCAAAGAACATTTTGCAAAACAATATCTGCATCTGAATCACTGCATATTACATATTCTTAAAAATGATGCTCAACAAAACAAAAAGTCATGATTTTTTCATGTGCGTAATAAAGTTAAAACAGGGGAAATGAATGATTCCAATAACTTAGGTGGATGTTTTGGACCCTCACTAAAACATGCAAATTCCACTCAGAAAGGCCCTGGCATTAGTAATTAGTAATTTTCCATCTTCCAAAAGGAGCATCCTTTCATATGTGAATATTTAGATATAAAGCCCAAAAAATCAAACTGATTTTAGACCCAAACCCTGCATGGTGATGGTTATTAGAAAACGTATAGTATCACATGCATAATACAATACACACTCCCAAAAATGTGTCATTGTTTAATACTTGTTGTAAAACAGCGCTTAATTTATTAGTCTCTGCATTTCTTGCAGTGGGAATACAGCTGTTTGCACAAGAATGACTAAAGAACTAATTACCTTAATAAAATAATCAATTTCTGCTTTCAACAAAAAATCCTTCTCACTCTATCAAGAGGGCCACTGGGATTATTTTGCAATATTTTTTTTGCAATTTATTTTACATAATAGACATTTGGAATCAGTTGAAGAACCTGAACAAAACATGCAGCCTACAGCAGCTGGTAGTTTTGTAAACTGCACACAATAAATTTCTGATACATCTATCATGGAGCAACACATGCCAAGTGATCCAAAAATGCTGAAGCATTTATAATTCCGTGGATGAACAAGCCGACTTTTATCTAAGGCCAGAAAGAAGTTTCCAATTTAGTCGTCCAGTTGCTTTGCTTGAGAGTAGCCATAAAACTTACACTCAAAATCTGGCATAATGAATATTGAGCCAAGTCCCTTTTTTAAGGTAAATTCTTGTAAAGTGGCAAACTAATTACATAATGTTGTTGTAAAACTAGATTTGCTAGACTTTTGGTCATAGCGAAATCAAATTCAAATGTTCTACCAACTGTAGAACACTAAAGTTACACAATAACCAGATAAATTGCACTGAGCCTTAAGAATATTAACCTCCCAACCCCTACACAAATGGCTTATGCTGTACAATGCAATTATGTATATATTATTGTAATTTTTAGTTTTAGGCATTTTGAGTATGTATACAACATTGCAGGATTAATACACAGTGGATGTAAAAGTCTAAATTAGTCTTTCAAAAGCTGTGTTCGAAGTCACTTTTTTTTTTTTACAATACTATGAAGCATATTCAAAATGCAAAATAGCAAATACATAATATAATAGCAACTTACACAATTGCATTTTATACTTTGCATTGCAAAGTATTTCAAGCAGCAAATCCGACTCACTTACTTGTATAGTTAACTTTATTGTTGCCAGAAGGGAAAGTGATATTAATAAACTAGGAAAGAACAGCTCCGATGGGATAGTTCAGTTTTACAGTGGCATGTTTATAGCCACATAACTATTACCTCACGATCCTCCAGGTTCTACTTAAGAGATCTAACACAAACTCTTACTCAAGCTCACAGTTCTTATATCGGTTCTAAGCACAAAAGTATTTACACATGTTCCATTCTCAAATGGAAATCGGCAAACAAACTGGACAGTCGACACTTAAGCCATCATGAAGAAATTTAAAGAGTCAAACATCAAAAGCAAAGACCGAGCAGCCAAGACACCGCTGGAAGGCTAACAAAGTAATAAAGGCTACGATGTGCTACAGCTTACATAAAATCATTAAGAGTTGCATTTTTGCCTATGGTGTTGACAACACTGTCAACATTAATTCACCATGTTAATCCTTATATTTTTGCATAATAACAATACTAAAAAAACTAGCAGGTTGAAAACAACTGATAAACCACTGTCCATCTAGACTGGTCTCCAGGCTTGAAGATTGTATAAAGACTGTATGGAATCATCCGGTTTTTAAGGTTAGGCTGAAAACATGTCAGTGCCATATCAAACTAATTTCAACCCTAACCCAACCTGTTTGTTTATCCCTTGGTGAATTACGTATTTATAATATTATTCCTTGTTATTATTATTTTCCTGCTGTAAATTCACTTCAATTCATTTTATCAATGTTTTAATGTATTTGTTGTAATAAATTGGAACCAAATGTGTATGCACATGCCTTCTATAATAACAAAACAGTAACATAAAACTGAGACAGAAAAATTCTTGCAAAAAGCAATTGCAACATATTTGCAATGATGATAATTAATTTAATAAAACATTTATTTGATGTTTTACCCTGAATAAAATGGTTTTACAATAAAACATTTTGGACCATGGTGTTCACTTTCGACCATATTTTTTAAGATTCTTTGTCCATATGATAATTATGTGTTATTAAGTATCTTTTCATTCAAACAAACATTTTTGAAACATTTTTATCTACCAAAGGTAAGATAATCCTATATTAGTCCCACAGTTCACATTTCTGTAACTACAAACAAGTGTTTAAATGATTTACTGAAAGCAGTGCTGGTTGAACAGTCTAGCAACAACAGGAAGGAAGGACCTTAGATATTATTCCTTCATACACTTAAGGTGCAGCAACCTTCACTGAAGGAGCTACTATAACGGGCATCCCAAAACAGAGTCAGACTTTGTAAGTTTGTTTATTCTCTTCATTTCTGGTAAAGAAATAAGATATTCGGGACATACATATGTTACAGATATGAAAAATACATGTGTGTTCAAGTGGCACCTAATGATGCATCATATAATAATCTCAGTTTAAAATGCATTCAAATT
The DNA here is from genome assembly GCA_028565875.1 of Hoplisoma paleatum. Classification (NCBI taxonomy): domain Eukaryota; kingdom Metazoa; phylum Chordata; class Actinopteri; order Siluriformes; family Callichthyidae; genus Hoplisoma; species Hoplisoma paleatum. The sequence goes on from JAOTRQ010081526.1 coordinate 2,978, forward strand.
TGTTTTTGAAGTTTTAAAAGATCGTATATGATATCTGTAAAATTCAGAGAACAGCAATAGTCTGACAAAAATTCTAGCAATGGCCTTCGTCTTAAGCATATCTGTCATGTTTTACAGCACTGAGCTCCTGTAAAGCTTTGTAACTGTCATCTTAATTCTGCAACCACTTTTCATGTGCTGTGAAGAACAATCTTTTCTGTGGTACACAATGCTTCGTCTTACAGCTCATGACTGTGCCATAGCGCCACCTATCGATACGTTTTATAGTACTAAGCTAGGGTGACCACAACGTAAGTGACACGTAGATTAAACTCTGTTGAATAGTGATATGATACAATAATTATTTCTGGCATTAAATACAATCAATAAGTACAATTGTAAGTACTGTAATATGTTTTATGGCAGTCGTGTAATTTTATTTAGTGTAAATATACATATGTAATTACAAATTATTAGGAAGGCCAGTTCTATAAATGCAGTTCACAAATTTATTCACCAACAATAAAGGTCTTTGTTTGCCTCTAAAAAAAGATTGATTAAAGGGTAAGCCGGGTCAATCAGAGTATCACAATATTAAAGTCACAGCCAAACTACTACATTTTAAATGCCATAATTTGTGTAAACTGACATTAGTTTATTGGTAAATGTAAATAAACTTAAATGCACATTTACAGTGAAAATGCTCATGTAGATGAGTGATCATTAATGCTACTGACAATTTATCCTGGTCTTGTACATCCAACTTGTGTTTGATCTAAATTGCTTTTGTCCCCTTGCGATTATCATAATTTAAAATAAAATGAGTACAACATACATTAACACATAGATGCATATTTTGTAAAAATATTGTGCAAATCCATTGCAAAATGACAATAAACAATATCACAATCAAACTACGTCATTATATCAACTTTCTGAATGTCTAGACTGCTAATATGAAGCAATCAAAATGATCATTATGGTAATATTTTATCTTGGGTCCATAACCATAATCATGCCACTGGATTCAAGGGAAAACAAGCAGTGTGATGAATTTGCATCCTTTTAAATGAATGAGTGCAGAGATGATTTCAGTGCATACCCTTGAGCAAGACTGCTGTGCTTCTATGTCTATGCATCTTAATGCCCATTTCAAGCTCAAAGTTCCACTTTGCATGATATATCTTCATTTTAGTTTCAGACCATGACACAGATAAGATTATGCTTGTACAATAGATCATTCTCATTCTGATGTATCTGTAATGATTTTGTTAATTCCATAATAAACACGCATACACAAAACTATTTTGTTTTGTACAGACATATATTTGGCTGCCTAAAATAAAGCACACAGAAATTACACACAAATGTATGTTTTTTATTAATTTACTTCTACTGGCTGGGTTAGGTTCTGATTTAGTTCATTACTTACAGGGTCAGTTCATTCATGTCTATATTCTTCCTTCATCCAATCGGTGTGTAATGGAAGTATTTAGTGTTTAAATTACCATAATATGCTGTGAGCACATATAGACATTAATTTGTTTTATAATTATGATAAGGTAGGAAAGTGTTGCTTACTGGTCAGCATTATAGTGGTTTCTTATTTGCTGTATGTGTGCTGTGTGAATTTTAACATGCCATGGGTACAGGATTTTGCTATAATATGCTATAATGCTTTTTTTTCTTCAGTTCAGTATTAGACATGGTGCGGTTAAAGCCAAATATACAGCAGTACCACAGTTTTTGTTTTGCATATTTGATTATTTTGTATTATAATGTTTGAGAATGCTTATTTTTATTTGTTGTATTTCAACATTACATGTCAATTTCTGTCCGGGTAAAAATCATGCTGATGGGTTAAAATAGACAGATATAGAACAGATATCTGTTGATTGCAGACAGTCTCAGAAATAAATAAGTAATATTATGAAAACCGGTCATATTTATAGATAATAAGGATACTAATCAAATAGTGAGTTATTTTGTTAGCATTAGGTAGGAAACAAATCATCATTTATTTCAAAAAAAGATGCTCTCATCACCAATGAAAATTACATCTAATGTTTTGCAGCATAATAAATAAAGATATGGTAGTGATCTTTATGGTAGTGATAAAACAGTCATAAGTAACCCAAATAGAAGTAAACCCGTTCTAAACTACTATTCCTTTTTAGTTTTGTGTAGGTTTGGATTTAAACAGTTGTTGTTTATTTCTTGGACCTTATTCAAGTCAAATCATTCCCTAATGTTAATGTCCTTCTAAAAATCACAGTTTATAACTCACAGACACAGGATGCAAACAATTCAGATATTCAACATTTCAACATCCAACATTGTTCGAGTATCTATAAGTGGCTCTGACAATCAATCCTGATTTTCTGATTTATACACTGAAGAGCTAAATAATCTAGTGTGCGTGTGTCCATGTGCATATTGCTTTTATTTTAAAACAACTATATTAAAACAAAATTATTCAAGAACAATTTTAATTAGTAATGATAATCAGTACAAATCTAACAGGATCCTGGAAGTTTTGAACAGTATGTGTAATTTTAGATTTTATTTTCAATGTTACACATAGGTCTAGAAGAAAGAAAAAGATTATTCTGCACGTTAAGCATAATTTAAAATCGTCAGATGCAAAGTCTTACCTTTGCATGTAGAAACGTAAATTTGAGATGTTCTTCAGTTATAGAATTTAGATTGAAAATCATTCAGATTGAATTTCATCATCCGTAGATGTCAGAAGTTGCAGTGATTTATTTCTCTAATAACAGCAAATCCATTTGAACTGGAACTCCAGCAGGGACAGACGTCAGCCTGCTAGTCTATCAGTTCTGGATGATGTAGTTTAATGCGTGATAAAAACACGCAGGTCGTTGTAATGTTCCAGCTCAGCAGCCGATAGTCCAAGCGCGTCTAACTCACTGGCAGCACTTCCACACGCGCGCGCTGCCTCAACCGCTCCTCGCGCTACTCCTGTAGGTTGCCAGATCATCGTGGTTTATCCCTCCCAGACCGTCATCTTAGTCAAGTCAAGTCAACTTTATTTATATAGCACTTTTTCCAATAGATATTATTTCAAAGCAACTTTACAAAATACAGGACGAACAGAAACCCGTGTCGAGCAAGCCGAGGGGGACTGTGGCAAGGAAAAACTTCTTGAAAATTACAGGAAGAAACCTTGAGAGGAACCAGACTCAACAGGGCCTATCCTTCTAGGGTATCTTATAATGTACTTGTTTCTAAGCGGCAACTTAACTGTTAAAAGTTTTTTGTGTGTGATTCGGATGTTCATTTGCGGTACCCTAGTCTCCAGGAGCAATGATGCAATTGATGAGCTGGATCACTGTTGTCTATGAAGATGAAATTGGGCCTGTGTTGTTCATGAAGCAAAACTTATATTTTTATTCCACTGCTGGTCCACTGTTACCCAACTAGCACAAACATCTGGCCCAGGTCCTACTTTTCTGTCAGGACAGTTGGACGAGTGCCTCGAATCAGCTAGAATCAATAGCACCAGAGCCAGATCCGGCCCAGTTCCGTTTACTATCATGCGGGCTGATGCTGGCTGTCCGGCTGTGGCCCAGCATCTAGCGTCTGATTGCAGGCCAGTGGCACGAGCAACAGTGAAAGACACTAATTATTTCCCTACAACTTTCCCTAACTTTCCAACTTTCACTCATAATTTAGTGCTTTATACCAATATTCTACTTCTTGATTTTACATATTTAGTTATCAGTTAGTTGCCACCTTTCAGTGGGAAGAGTCGGATGCTCCAGTTTCTTTCTACAGTCCAAAAACATGCAGGTAACGTGAATTTGAGATATTTATTGGATATGTATGTCTATGTGAATTGGAGATTGTGTAATGAACGCATTCAGTGTCACAACATTTTACAAGGTCAACAAAAAAGATGAAACATTTTTATAAAAAAAAAAAAATGATTAAGTAAACCAACAGAAGCATTTAGAATAATGATGCACACCACTCTGGAGAGTCTTTTTATAGTCATAGTCATAGAAACTTATTATATTTATACGTACACAAAAAAAATTCCCAAGAAGGATGGGCCCTGTTGAGTCTGGTTCCTCTCTAGGAATTCTCCTCGACAGGGGTTTCTGTTCATCCTGCATTTTGTAAAGTTGCTTTGAGACAATATATATTGGAAAAAGCGCTATATAAATAAAGTTGACTTGACTTGACTTTTTAGAGCAGAAATCAATCAAAACAGAAATCAATTTTCCGTCAAGATGCGACAAACTCGGCTTGCAGGTGCTGCCCCAGGAGTGGGCCAGAATAATGAGACTAACTGGGAATTCAGGTAACATTAGTTAAAAGGCTAGCAGTTTTAAATATATTTTGTTTTAATTTGTTTACATTCTTAGTAAAGCGTTTGGAACTTATTCTTAATAAGAGGTTGCCAACCATCAGGTTGCAGACTGATACTGGGCCATTGGATATTTATACCAGTGCTATGCACTAACTTATTTTTTTATTTCACCCATCCAACACGTTCATTCAAGCGAATTCAAGTGAATGGCATGACGTTCGTTTCTAATATTACTTTCTAATGTTACCTATTTCAATCCAGCTATTGTGTCACTTGTGAAAATACTAGATAAATAGAAAGCAAAAATAGAGGTAGCTCGACATCTAGCTTACATTACAGCATGTAGCTTAGGCTTCCATAGTTTATCTGTTTATAACAGCAATAACGTGTTAATTTACCTTAATTAACTTTACAACTTTACAAAATAGAGGACGAACAGAAACCCCAGCTGTGATACTTTGCTGAACCAACAGGTGGCGCCAACTTCTAAATCATCACCCACAGAGACACCGAAAAAGCTAGAGCAGGGGTCACCAACCTTTTTGAAACTGAGAGCTACTTTTTGGGTACCAAGTAATGCGAAGGGCTACCAGTTTGATACACACTAGTGAAAGCACAAATTTATAACCTTTAATTACATGTTACTATTAATAATTAATGATATTCATCTATGTGAAGATGATCATGTAAATTATTTCTCACAATATTTTTCAACAATAATTTAACAAGGTAGGAAACAAATAAATATCAATATGCAAAATATGCAGCCATTTTTAGAACACGCCCACGGGCGACTCATGAGGTCCTTTCGAGCGACCTCCGGGCCCGCTGGCACCACGTTGGTGACCCCTGAGCTAGACAGTGTAAAAACCGGAAGAAAAAAACAGATGCATCACAGTGTCTTGCTCCCCTTTTACATCAACGTCTATAGTGTGGCACACATGATGGACTATGTATGACACGATCAGCTCTGACACACACATACACACTCACACAACTTATCTAGACAAATAATTTGTTGTACTGTTTGCGCAATCTGCTCATGTTTCAACATTTTTTCACTTTACTTTTTGGATAGCTCAGCTGCCGTATTACTGTGACAGGATTAGTTGCATATTTACATATTGATTGCAACTTTATTTATTATTATTATTATTATTATTGCAACACACATTTTAAACTATGCTATGTTTATATCTCTACCGCTATACAAAACTTTATATTGATATCAATATAAAGTTTCTACCACATGTACCATTTAATTATCGTGGTATTCTAACCAATCTGTCATGTTTCTTAATTAGTTCTCTGTGGTGTTTGCCCTGTGTATTTTTGCCCTTTGTCTGCATTGGCTTTGTTTAGGTTAATTTGAAGATGCCCCACTGTTGTGGGTGAGTGTATGTGTGCGCATTTGCCCTTTGATGCAACCTCTCTAGTATCTTGCACCACCTAAATAGGACCCATTGTAACCTTAAATATAAAGTGATAAAACAGATAAAAATAAAATGCTGATGTTGAAATAAATTCAACTACATTAATACGCTTCCGTACATATAATAATTACATATAGTGTATAATAATTTATATCACCTTACAGACCTCACTTATAACTCATTTAATCCCACATTTTTAGTCACTAACAAAGTTTATTTATTAGATGGAACATTGTCGTTTGACTGTTATCATGCCAAATGTCGGTACAAGGATAAAAATGCAGTCAAAGCCAAAATAGAAAGCTTCTAGCATTCTGACATCAGAATGTGACCTCTTAAATAAGAAAAACATTAATGTGATCCTTTGGTCCAATAGCTGGATCTGAGTAAAGTGTTTCTATTGCTTATTTTATCAAGCTTTTTAACCTGATTTTAGACAGAATTAAAAGCTAAAACAAATGTGTAAATCGAGCTCACATATTGACATAGAACAGAATAAAAATAGAATAGAAATACCCAGAAGCATTTGGAGCAGCCAGTTCACCTAACCAGCGTGTTTAACTCATGTTATTCAGAGTTCCGGAAGGTCTAGTTCAGTTAGTAAAAGAGAAAAACAATTTGGATGGGTCACCAGTGCACACATATACACACACTGAAAACCCATTTATGACTGCTTGGAAAAAACAAGCAGTAGAAAAGCTTTCTCAGATCCAGCCCTTTTCTGCTTTCTACCCTGCAATTATTCGCCTACAGCTATATCCAAATTGGTTTTAGTAAATGCTGCCATAATTCCACAAAGGTCTTTCAGACTGCAGAACACCAAATAAAAGAACAAATAAGTTTATATGTTATATTCACTGCTATATATTTTATTATCAGCTGTGTCAGAACATATTTTGAGATTGTGCTGAGAATATAAATGAAAAGATTATATCCACTCAGATTTGATGTGTTTTGCATTGTCACTAAAAAACAGAATAATTTCCTGTGCTACAAGGCACAGAATTTAGATGTTCTGTACCATGACTTTAATAAAAAACAAACAACCCCACCTACACAAATACAGTCTATTTCAGTTGTAGCCAACCACCCAAATGTGTATGTATATAAGCAGATTTACCAGCACGTGAGTGAATGTGACAAAGTATTGTAGTAGCACCATGTTTCTTCAGAAATATTTTTTAATGAGTCTATGTAGACATGTTCAATTTCATCATGCTATTGATACAAACACATCCACTTAATATGGTAGATGCTATTGTCCCCAGTAGTAACAATAATGACGGGTCTTTTCAGTTTTATCCAAAACAATACATTGTGAGTTTTTTTCAATAGTAAGTTGTAAGTTGACCTTGTCAGACTATAGCACATTCCAATTATTGTAACTTACATTAATATATCTAATATGAAACACAAAACAAGAAACAATAACATCATATAAAAGACACTTATAATGACCAAAACTTACGAAAGATCAAATTTACTAAAAAGCAATAATTGTAATTTGTATTATAATTTGAATTTACAAATGCAATGTTCATTCTTTCAGTTATCATTGCATCTTAATCAACCTTGTAGGGCCAGAACAAAATGTGAGCAAGAACAGATACACCCATTAATTCCATTCACCGTGTTTCTCACTCAATCGGGAAAAGTTTTAATTAACAACAGAAAACGAACATGGACAAAGCACATTAAGACTTCTCCCAAACTTCCACCAGAAACAAAAATCTAAGGTTTCCAAGACCCACAATCTTGTAAACTGCACACTACCTGCTGTTTCACTGTGCTTTTCATATAACGTTATAAAAACATTGACAGTTACAAATATTTACATGATTACAGCATGTTGGTATTGAGTTGGCATGCTAACCCATTCTCATGTATATAATGGCACTAATTTCAATACATATACTGAAAAACATACTAAACATATTTATATATTAAATTCTTCTTATTTGAAGTGTTTTTGTAGATGATTTTATCCTGGGTTTCCATGGTTTGCCCCCTGAAAAAAGCAACAAAACCAACAGTGTTATTCATATTAATTATAGTAATTAGGTTCACAGTGTAGTGTGTATTATAATATTTTGACACTTACTTTTAGAACAAACATTCAAGCAGCTTTGTTTGGAATTAAAATTGTTAGCGTTTCCCCCACATCCTGTGTAAACAAATTCTTCACATGTTTTTGTAGCCGAGTTGTAAAAATATCTTGGGATAGACGCAGAGCATTTTCCTTCATCCAGAACATCATTGCAAATCACAGGAACAGCTACAAAATAACATCACAAAATTAAAAACATGCAGCTAATGCCAATTGTGATACACAATTCAATTACTTGACATGAGATAAAAACAATGTGCACTTATAACAATAATCATGAAACGTACTTTCCAAGTCCAGTTTGTGATGTAAATCTTTTAATTCACTGTTTGCAGGGAGTTCTGAATATGTTTTTGACTTTTTAGACACCTACATAATTTTTTGCATTGTTTTAACTTACATTTTGAAGGAGTGCAGTAATCCAAACATGACTTCTTATCTCGAAAGTTGTTTTCATTTCCCATGCAGCCTCCATAGAAAAACTCCTGACACTGCATGGTAGATATGTTGAAAAAGTAGCGTCTCAAAAGAGCTTTGCAATAGCCAACTTCCTTTGGAAAACGGCATATCCTGGGAATTTCTGCATAGAAAAAAACGTTTGTAACCATATTTTTCTATGTTAATATATA
>JAOTRQ010081536.1:0-21870 GCA_028565875.1 Hoplisoma paleatum
CGAAATACTCTGGGATCGGTAACGATCCACAGAGTGACCCAGGGTCGATTTCGACTGTAGGGTAAAAATCAATCATCTTTTATAGTAGAACTGTGAACTTTTTGTTGTTCTATTGTTCAGTTTTACTGTAAAGGTAAAAGTTTTAGTTGTTTAAGTCAAGTCAACTTTTTACAATAGACACTGTCTCGAAGCAACTTTACAAAATACAAGACCGACAGATACAGAAGCCTCTGTTGAGCAAGCCGAGGGCGACTGTGGCAAGAAAAAACTCCCTGAAAATGACAGCAAGAAACCTTGAGAGGAACCAGACTCAACAGGGCCCCGGTCCTTAACAGTTCTAATGTAAATGTGCACAGTTCCACTATTTAAAAGAATCTACTGTAAAGTTTACACAGAGACAATACAGGTAGAGTCGATTGAAATATCGCACTTATGTTGTAATGGCGCCCTCTGTTGGTAGGATATTGCAGTTACAGGTACGAATTCTTACCGTTGGCGCTGCTGGTCGGTAATTCTGCGTCGGTACTGGTGAGCCACGTCGACTCGGTCTCTCTGGTCCAACTCTCATGGTGTCTCGGCTCAATGGCATCACTCCGGCTCCCACCGCAACCCATAGAGCGAAATAAATCCTAATCAGCGCCCCCCCGGGGTCAGTAATCAGTCCGCTACGGGGGCTGAAGCGGCGGAGATGAAACCGCTGCACCGGAGCTCGAACAGCACCGGGTTGCCAGATTGGATCAAACGCTCCTAGTGAAGTACACACACTTAAATACTGACGAAAAATTCTGCCCTTAATGATCAGTCCAGATGAGTCTTATAGAAGTGCTTATTTTAGCTTTTGACGTCACGTTTTGAAGTTTTGGCAGTCATGGATGATTTTTGCATCTTCGGTGGACTTGTTTTTTTGGACTGTGGGAGGAAACCTGAGAACATGCAGAGAACTTTGCACAGAAAGCCCTCTTAACAACAATTAACGATTTTAACAATTGAAAAATGAATATACAAATATGTTTACCAACCAGAAATACCATAATCTCTGCTGACGGGTGAAATTTATAACACCGTGTTGACCACAGTTCTTGTTAGTGGGTGGGATAACGTGGGCAGGAATTGAATTTTATCTCCATAGTTTGTGTCAGATGCAGGAAAAATAAGCGAGCAAGTTTAACCGCTTGTGTTTCCGGTCTTCTGTGGTCAGAATCGAGTATCAAGTTGTACAAAGAAAAACAAAAATCAGATGTAAAGCAAACTGAAGCCCAAACTGAAGTGGTAAACGTCGATAAATCACAACAAGGACAACTAACAGAATATTAGGATGACAATTTTTGTATATGCACTACACTGTACATGTATATGTGAACATACCAATGACACACAGCCTACAGTAAATTAAGGTCTGCAGACAGTATGTGTGCTGCAAACGGGACACCACTGGCTCTCTTGATTTCTAAAATAAATTTTCCGATGAGCGATCAGGTGAACAGTTGTGTAGATAAGAGACGGCACAGATGTCCTTGTTCTTGGGTTTGTCAACACAACCACGACAGATATGAGAATAATTGGTTTCCATAGACACAGTGATTGCTGAGAACAAAGGTCAGACTCCTCTCTCGTCGAAAAAGCAAATGTTTTAGTAGTGATGGAGGTTTAAAAAAACGCCTCAAGTTTATGGCCAGTGACTTTAATTTTGCAATTCTCCTTCTACAAATAACAACGAATGTACAACAAAGTAACCACAAAACAGTTAAGCACTGTACAAGAGTGTCCAATAAAGATCAAAATACTTATAGACACATGAGCGTAGCGTGTAAATAGATACACACGTTACCCAAATAGTGCCATAAAGAAACATAAAAAAGCATGATAACAAGCTTCATCAGAAACATTTAATTTAGATATAAAAACATGAAGACAGAATATGCATGGGTGACCTGTAACGGCACTACCATACTTCACCAGCTTGTGTAGCTGAATGTTCAAATTGTTTCAAAGAAGAATCCCCCCAAAAAAGAATTAGTATCTGTATTTGGTAGAATAGTCTTTGGGGGACACGACAAGACCTCTTCCTTTGCGTGCACCTCTGTAAACGGTCTCAACAATGTCTATCATCTCTTGCTTGTCCTCCATTGTCCAATTGATCTTGTTGTTGTTACCGGTACCCAAGTCGATCATGATGTGTTTGTTCCTGTAAGAAGAAAAGAAAAACCCCAAACATCAGATTGTACAAATAAAAGCGAATACAGAACAGACAAGCCATCAAAGGAATCAGCTGTGATTAAAAACATCTACCACAATAAAATATAGTATGAATAAAGTTATTATTATATTATAAATATGGTATGACTAAAGTTATCACTATAAATCGAAAATAAATCTCTTTCACATACCTGAAGAAAAACATGACTGTACAGGGGTCGTACAACTCGTACATTTTGTTGAAATCTGGCACTTCAGTAATGTCCACTAAATAAATCACAGCGAAATTTTTAACCTGCAAATCAAACACACACACACACACACACACACACACACACACACACACACACACAGACACACAGAGTATAAAATAAAAACCTCTCTCTCTTTTGATTTGATGCATTACTCCGTGAACAATTGTCATTTGTTATGCAAACAGATTTCCAAAAACACAAACATGAATAAGTGACCTTTTCGGCAATGCTGTACAAAACCTCATCCATCTTCATGCATGTGGGGTCCCAGTCGTGACCAAAACGTATAACAAGCACACGATCCTCTTCAGATAGAATAGCCTGATCCACCTGCCAGCCGTTGTGAAGATGAGGAAGCATGTACGACATTTTGAGATCCTGGGTGGGGGGGGGAGATACCTTAATAAAAAGAAGGAACAAAATCATACATTTAAAACAAATTTCAACTGGATGTTTCTGGACGCTGCTGCATTTAACAGCACTGCTGACTTGTGATCAGAAGGTTGATGTTTCGATTCCAAAAGTCTGAATGGTTACAGCACTGTCGCCTCACAGCAAGAAGTCCCGGGTTCGATCCCCCGGGTCAGGCTGGGGACTTTCTGTACGGAGTTTGCATGTTCTCCCCCGTGTCAGCGTGGGTTTCCTCCGGATACTCCGGTTTCCTCGCACAGTCCAAAAACATGCACTAGGTTGACCGGAAATGTGAAATTGTATCCAGTAGTCTCACAAGTTCCCACCACTTACTGGTTGTCGTCAGGAAGGGCATCCGGACGGAAAACTCTGCTCCAAACATTAACGTCCGACCCCAGGAACTGGGAAAACGTCCGATAAACGAATAGATAGAGAGAGAACATGACTTTCAAGCCGATTTCGTGTGCTCACTGCCGCCCTCTAGTGTGTGTTCACTAGTATTTCACTGTAGTGAAGCTTTTCAAAGTCATAAACATTTTAAATAGAATTAAATGTACTTTTACCGTTTAGAAGCCTCCAGCAAAACAAATATACACCAGTATATCAATATAATAAACAATAAACAATAACGGACTGTACGAAATACAGTTCACGCAAACAACAACAAAAACAACAACATGTACGGAGCACTGTGATATTGTAATAAATTAATTTAGCATATTTGCTACGAAAATATGTCCAAACAAATGTATGTAGGTTTGTTTATTCACATTTACTTACATATATAAACAAATAAAGGCAATTCAAGATGCGCTTTATGGCTATGTAGCACGTTAGCTACTAATAAGAAGTTTCTAGAAAACCTGCCGTCACGGTTCAGACACTTACAAAACACCAATATTATTATTATTAATAATAATATTAACGTGTTTAAGCCTTTCTTACCTTTAATAAGTGAAAGTGGAATCGGATAATTATATTATGGTTTTGTTCTAAAGCCGGTGTACTGAAGCCAAGCAGATGTAGAACGGAATTGCTTCAAGAAACGCCCTCTACTGGCCCGGAGTAAAACAACCACACTATTTACGGATTTCTATTTAAATAATAAAAATAAAAATAATAATAATAATAAAAACAATAATAATAATAATGGTATTAAAATTACTACTACTGGTAATAATATTAATAATAATAATGTTGTTACAACTGACCGCAAATTACCACACACAAAAATATAGATAAAATAGATTGATTAAAATGACAGAAAATTCTGAATAAAGCTGATATTTACCTCCTTGCCTGAAAGAAAACGTGTTTATTAAGTATGATATGTATAACTTCTCTGTATTTAATTATATCTTGACTTGTATCTATTGATTAAATAAAACATTTTGCTTTTCAAATGTGTATAAATGACAATTTATTCATATTTTAGGCATCTAAATATTTACTCGTTTTGTTCATTTTTGTACCATTTTCAAAATAAGACAGTAGACCTACAGGTATGATAGAATATTAATTCTTATTATTGAATTTGCTTGGACTTAAGTAAACTGTTGAAATTTCTATTGTATTTAGTGTTTTGTGCTTTTTAAAGGAACAGAAGTTTTAGTTATTTAGAGCATCTCAGATTTTAATATTCTCAATTGTGTCTGGTGTAGATTTATTCAATAAACTAACATAGAGAGAGAAGAAAAATATTAATATAAACTTCCTATGCTGTTTATAGACACCACCACACAGGAACCTTCCTCTCTTTCCATTGCTAGGAGTAAAAACGTTCAGGTTCTCGTGTTAAAAGCACATCTTCACATCACAGAAATCTAATCATCTTTCTATTTTATCAATTTGATTTCAATTCCAACATTGGTATCAATATAATTATTATTCTCAGAAAAAATAAAGCACTAGAACTTTCACCTTTACAGTACAACTATATAGTGTCCACTACTATAACATTATAGTTCATTATATAATCCAACATTTCTGTTATGCTGTGGAATTTCTATTTCATGGTTGGACTTTAAAAGTTCATGGTACATTTTTAATCGGACGCCAGTTCAGACCCCACCTCAGATTGGGACCCCAAAAGAAACACTTTGAACTGCTTTAATTGTAAAGTCACTTGTGTGAGTCGCTTAATAAAGGTTTTGGTAAATGCAATCATGTTAATTTTAGTCATCATATTTAATGGTCTACCATCAAATGACTTCTTTTTACAATTAAACTTATAGGACTACATAATGATTTCAGTAGTAAATGCATAATAAATCAGTAAAATCTATTCAAATAAGTAGATTCTTTTGTAAGTCTTTATTTTAAACTTTTACTTACACTGTAACCTTGGGAATGTTGTAATATGTTCGAACAGTACAATCAAGACATGAACTAATTGTAAACTATTTGTTCGCTGACAATTAACCACTAACATTATAAAACATGAGTTGATAAATTAGAACTCGACAGTTGTGGTCAAAGTTTACATCTACTAATAAGGCACACGTACGTCATGGCATTGTTGGAATATTAATGATATCTATAACTGTTCTTTTTACTGTGACTGCTAAAAAAAAGAAATCAAACTGTTGCCTTGCACTGAGAGGGAACGTGTCTGGATCGGTCAGTGATAACAGACGCACCACGAACTTCCTTAAATTAAACATAAATTAGAATTCTGCTGCAGCACAGGGTGACGCTTAACAATAAAGTAAGATTTACATCACCACAGGCTTTTAGACAGCAGGACGAAAAAGACGTTTCTGCTCTAAAAGATTACATGCACTAAGATGTAACCAATCATCATAAATTATAGAACCACATTAATCAAAAATATGTTAAAAGAACTGTGGGGTATTGATACCCGACTACATTGTACCTACACGTTGAGCCTGGTTAATTAAATCGAAGGTCTTTCCCCAATAAAACTGAATTGACTTCAAACTTCCTCATGACAACTTGAAACCTACAATCCCAGAAATAAGTCAGTTAATTGCTAAATAATTATTATATTTTTTACACTAGCATAACATTCTGATCCCAACCAGTTCAAAAATCTGAAAAACCCATTTACAGCTGTGCAAACAGCTCTTTTTCTCCAGTAACCATTCATAACGTGCTTGTTTCTTTGCTGTAAAATAACGACTCCGTTCGTCTAGTATCCCTGCAGAACACCATCCATTTATATCACCGCCACTATCACAGGGAAGACTTTCCACTTGCATATTGCTCCATGCACATTTCTTACCAGTAAAAACAATAAATGCCGAACGTTTGTATGGACATCATTCCAAACATTGAATTGCACATTTTTAAAGTACAATAATTTCATTTCAAGGTCGTCATGGCGAGTGCTACTCTTAATCCTGAATTTAACCTCACTGATCACTCACTGACTGCACATCAATCCTTCCAATCGAACATCAGTCTCAAATAAAACAAATCAATGAAATACGGCCAAATAAATCTGTAAAATCGTGTGGAAAGACTTACCAGACCATTTAGATAATGGGACGTTACCACTACATTAAGACTTTAATTTGACATTGAATTTCTGATATAATGTTTTCTGAAGAGTCCATGTCCCTTTACAAGTGTTTGTGAATCTTAGACCTCCGCTTTAACTGCCAGGAAAACTTCAGCTCGGTTAACAAGAATTGAATCGTGAATCTAAGGTGCAAGTGATTGAAACGACAGAAAATGTGTTTTAAATGATTAAACACACAAAGTGCAAAAAGGGTCAATAAAAAGGTCGAATTCTAATTCTAAAGAAACCCCTATTTTAGGATTAGTCCTGTGAGGCAAAACACACTTCGACATACCGAATAAAGGCACAGGATCAACGGGCAAGCACTTCGATAGAATACTGAACTTTATAAGGAAGAGGAAAAGTGAATTTGATATATATATACAGTACATTTAGGTCTATATGCTATTAAGTATAAGCATTAACCCAAAAAAGCTCAATGAAAGATTTTTTTTTCAATACGAAGTGTAAAAAATGTATGTAAAAGGCCAAATGAATCATACTGAGAAACAACAGTGGTGGAATAGGTACCATTTTCAAAAGTAGACATTAATGCAGTTACAGTGTGAAAAGACAAACTGAACATAATAGAAAAACATACAAAAAAAAACACAGAAAACTATTTATGTTACTATTTAAGTCCATATACTATAAAACTTAAATAACTGTGGTGTTCTGTGATCTACTGTTTGAACCAAAGACTTGACATGGTCTTGAAGTCTACCAGTCCACACATTCCCACTACTAAATCTCTTAGAACAGACGGATGAACTTGGCGAACATAAACCTTTGCTAACAATAAATTATTAAAATCTTGTTCCTATGTTTCAGGACCCTTCATTTCAGGTTCTGGTGTTTCAGGAACTTCCCTGCCAGGTTCTGATGTCTCGGGATCCACAGATACGGGTTCCTTTCCTACAACAGGCCTCTCCGGCTCGATCTCTGGAATAAGCAGGTTGTGCTTTACTTTCATTAATTCGTTCATGTTGAAGCCTAGCAGCACAGCCGATTTGTTCCGCTGAAGGTGCTTCATACATCTGGTGCGCTTGGCGCCAAACTGACAGGCGACTTCAGTTTTGTTTAGCAGGAGACGATTGCTCAGGGCGAGCATCTCCTTCTTCAAAGGGTATGGCTGTTTGTTAAAGTACATGTTTACGAACTCTCGACGAGCTTCGAAGGAACGCAGCTCCACTCCTGTAGGATCCAGGACAAACTGGATGGAAGGGCCGTCTTTCATTTCAGGTGAGGGAAGAATTAAAGCAGCCAAGCGGTCGTTCTCCAGTTTCTTCTTCCGTGCAATCCTGGCTTCTCTTTCTTTTTTGTTTGCCTCGATGGCTTCTTTGACAGCCTGTTCTAGCCTTAACTTGCTCTGCAGTTCTGCACTCGTCTCTGTTGATTGCTGTGCTGGAACGGATGGTTGGACTAACTTTGGGACTGGTGTAGTGGTTTGTTTAGGTGTTACCGACAATGACAATAACCCTTGGCCTGGTCTAGGGACAAGGGTTAGCGCAGAACTCTTTAACTTGTCAGTATCTTTGCAAGCCTTAGGAGCACAGCGGCATTTGGATATATGAACACTGATAGCCTTGACCGTGGTTTTGCCCGTGTATACGCCACCACAGTAGACACACTTGTACGCCGGCGTTTTGAGTATGGCATGAACGGTAGGCACAATAAAGTGCTTTTCTTTGAGGTGCATTTGATAACACTCCATGTTTAACAGCTTTTTAGAACAGAAGACACACTCCGTGCTGAGAGGTTTAGGCACAGGTGTCTTGCAGACAGGTTGAGGATTTATAGGTGACATCTTCACAAAAATCAGATCGAGGGTATTCGTCACTAGTGCCAAGTTGAGCTCTTTATCTCCCATCATTTCTTTCGGGGCTGTAGCGTTAATATCAAAATATGGAAACAGAAGCTGGCCGAACTCATCTGTGTACAGACGATATTCCCGTCTCATGAAGTCACAGTTCGCTTTTTGGGTTGGGTTGTGTTCCACGAGTACGTGAACAGCAAGCTGCTTAATAGAGTGGAACAAGCCAGGACAAAACAAGCAGTTTAAACCATGAAGTAGATGTTCATAAACCCCTTTGTCAGAAATCAATACTTTACACAGAAGGCATTTCACTGTCTTGTCTGGCATTCTCTTTAAAAAGGGTGCTCTGGCAGGCAAGCCTTCCTTTGTCTTTTTAGCAGTGTCTTTATGGGTCTGAACGTGGGACTCAAACACATTTGATGGGAAAAGCTCATTGCAAACTGGGCAAGTGGCCCATTTTTTGGTCTGCTTCAAGTCTTGGGAATTATTGCTGGACGCTAGATTTTGCTGAAGCGGACCATTGTTTTGGGAACCTGGCAGAGAAGAATTGTTAGGCTGGACAGACAATACTTGTAAGGGAGCAAGGGTGTAGGTTGGCAGTCCATCGACTTTGTTTCCTGTGGGTATCAGATGATTTAGGAGCGACTGTGACGTGAGCATCATGCCTTGATTAGTTGGCTGGTTTAAGGGGAACCGTGGAGGAACCATCATTGGATGCGGTGCAGTTCTTACTGGCGGCACATTAAACTGTATTCCTGGTGGAAGCAAGACTTGTCTGGGCGGAGCATGAAGAGGTCCCGGGAGTCCTACGCTGACCGGAGATGGGCGTGGAATTCCCGGCTGAAGCGCTGGCACAGGGGCGACCACAGGAGGCAGATTTCCAATAGTGGGCAATGTTGTGGGGACTGGTCTTGCAGATGGAACATTCTGGAGAGTCAGGGGCTGACCTGGTTGCAGTAAACCCTTTGCTTCAGCACTGGCAAGCTGAACCAGGGCTGATGCATTAACCGGAAGAACACTGTTTGAAGCGGTGATTAACCTAGTACCACCATTTGCTGCTCCCGGCAAGATGGGTACAACAGGTCCTGAACGAGGGATTCGAATTTGCCCATTCGGTGCCGGTAAAATAGTACTTTGGGCTTTTGGTGCTAAAATGGGGTGCGTCTTCTGAGAGTCTTTTTCGAAAATCAGAGCATTAATGTGCATATCCAATTCCTTGTGCTTGTCCGAAGTCAGTATGTGATACAGCAAGTGTTCAGAGGTGTCAGCATTGGCGCCGCAGACCTTACAGAAAAATTTCTTGTGCGCCCCACCAAGGATCCGCACATCACTGTCTGTTCTTTGTCCAGCAAACCGGTTCAGTAGTGTGACGTAATGGTTCACAAGTACGTGCTTCTTTATGCTGTAGAGGAGATCGTCGTTAACCGAACATTTCCGGCACTGAAATATTCGTCCACTCTTAGCCTTGTTAGACAGATTAGGCGTGGGTTCAGCTTCTGGCCTTTGGTTATCTAAATGGAACAGTTTGAAGTGTTTAGCGATCACTTTAGGATGAGCGATGAAGGGGCAAGATGAGCAGGCGGAGAGGTTGCAGAGTGAATGTTCTTCATCGTGGTAGCGATGAATATGAGTCTTGAAGGAATTCCAAGAGCGGGTGGAGAATTTACACAAGGAGCAGCACAACCCCCGGGTACGATATGCCCACTGCATGAAAAGAGAGAGCACAAATGTTAGACTAGATGAATCTACACACTGAGAACTGCGTCACAAATGAGACATTATATAGTTCAGACAGCACAAAAATAAATGTGGGGGTGATTTTTTTTTAAATCAAGATGAAATAATGTAACTGTACCTTTTTTTTCCATTTGCCATTAAAGCCATCACAAAAATCTGACCAGTCAGTAGCACTAAAAACGGCTTCCCCTGGATCAAACTCCTGGAGGTTCTGTATCAGGGAAAAAGGGAAAAGGCAAAAGGGCAGTAGCAGACTCACATTTGTGAAGTGCAAGTGATTTGACCAAAAGGTTTGAATAAAACAATGTAAATGTCAAGAAAAAAACAAAATCACCTCAGACAAGCTTAGACACTCTTCAAGCCCAAAGTCACTCAAGATATTTTTTACTTTCCTTCTAGTTCTTCGGATTTTCTCCAGTCCTCGAACTGGAAACTGGTACATGTTTTTTCTGTTGGAGGATAAAAAAATTTCAATTCGTTATTCCTGCAATAATAACATTTTCAGTCACAGTTGCTTGTATGTTGAATCAGACCACTCTGACCAGCCTTCGGTCCACATGTGTGCCGATACACTTGAGCGACCGAGGTTTGACAATGTCGCCGGATAACCACGGATCCATCTCGGGGCCATGTGTGACAGAGCCTGACAAGTGTAGACCTGGACACACCTTAGAGTTCCAACCCAGTCGTCCATCACAGTTTGAACCCTTATCAAACTAAGCTTCTAATTTACGTGTCGGTGGTCATAAAGTTATGTTATTCTCAGTAAGAGTCTTCGCACACAGCAGCCATAAGGCTTTCAAAAGGTGAAAATGAATGCCGGACAGAAATGAAAGTGTTGTTCAAGCAATAAAATATGCAACAATAATAAAAATAAAAAAGAATAACACCATGGAAAATATGAATATGTATTTGAGTCTGAGATGTTTTAAATTTAATGCTCATTTAAAAAAATGGGTGGCATTGTAGATAGCGCAAAAAAAACTGGCATCGATCCCCAACAGGACTGGTCCGGGTTCTCCCACAGTGGAACGACGTACCACCAGGTTTATTGGAGAATTGTCTGGTAGATACCGAGATATCTTGTCTGGACACTGGGGACAGTGTAGCCTAGTGGGTAGAGCGTTGGGCTGGGAACCCAAAGGTTGGGGGTTCGAATCCACTCCGCGACACTGCTGGGTCCTTGACCCGGTCTGCTCCAGGGGCGCCGTACGTTGGCTGACCCTGCGCTCTGACCAGACAAGTTGGGATATGCGAAGAGAAACATTTCATTGTTCTGTACATCTGTATATGTGTAATGACAAATTTGAATTTGATTTGATTTTTTTTGCACTATAGCGCCACCTCTAGGCAGATTAGGCTGATTAATTGTGCCTAAGTAGCGGTGAACAATTTGTACAGGATGACCACGTTTGGATCTCATTTCATTGACTCGTGAAATGTTCTAGTTTGCATGCGATCTAGTACATTAATGCATTTCCTGGAACATCCAGCAAATATTACAATAATCCAACTTCACGGTTATAAGTAACAAGGTTATGAGATAAAGAAGATTTATAAGTTTAGCAATAATACATAGTTGAAAGGATCTACAAAACAGCCATTATTAAACAGCCATTAAGGTGTAAGGTAAAATAAAATAAAATTCCTGCAGCCATTGGCCCAACTAATTAAAATCTCTGTTTTATCAAATTTAATTAGAAGAAAGTTAAATCACATCCAATTCGTTATTTTTTTACTACAGTCTTTTCATTTTATTGATTGTTTGGTCATCATTTAGTTTGGCTTATATATACATCTGAGCATCAAATTGTAGATTAGTAATATCATGTTTACAAGTAATTGAGTGGCATCACGTACAGAGAACATACCAATGAGTTAACATAGAACCATGTGGGATACAGAACTCCACTTTAGGAGCCAGTTTCTGAACTCAAAGTGTTTTTTTTAACATTTAATAAAATCTTATCTAATTTTATTAAGCTCTTCCAGATTGTATTGCTTTCCGACAAGAACTTTATTGTTTAATTCCCATTTTTTTGTGGCATTCAAGTCAGGGACTTCTGTAAACCACTTAACAACATTTGTCTTGCTTGTTCTTCACTATGAGCAGTGTATGTTTTTGGTCTTGGTCAGATAGGTGACAACTTTGTATTTCTTTTCCGAGTATCAAGGATTACTTTGAAACATCAGCTATTAAGACAAATGGCTCCTAACCTTTCAACCAAAATAAATTAATATTTTTGTCATTTAAATTTTAGAATTTAAATATTTTTTTGACTAGGTCACTGAAAGATATTGAAGGTGATTGGTTGTAAATCTGCAACTTATTATGGTTACACAAATGGACTGATTACTTGTTTTAACAAGGTTAGTAGTTAAGTATTAATACAGTTGAAATATAGTTAAAATATAAGACATTTTATGGTATGAAGCTAGAAGAGAAAATAATGTAAAAAAGTATAATGTTTTTACAGACCCTGTAAATTAAGTCAATATTTTTCTATATCAACAAGGCATGTTTTTTTTTTTTCTGGTATCCGGCTGAACAGGAAAAGTGGAGAAATGGAGAAGTAAGTGCTGTTGAAAAACATGGCATTTTTTTCAGTTGCCGGGTCCCTGGAAACAGAGATTTGTCTCATGCATCGTTACCAAACCACATGCATTCAGAAATCGAGACTGGACAGCTGTTAAATATTCTGTCAAAAACAGAATTACAAGAAAAAGCTTTAAAAAAACTGCTCGTTACATCCTTGATTCTAGTTGCTATTGGCTACAGTACTGTGCAAAAGGCATTCTGGTTTTTTTACAATTTAATTGCATGTCAGTGGTCACCATGTTTGGTAGTCCATCTGTTTATTTGTTAGCTCACTTTATTCCTTCCTCTAATGGTCAGGATGACCACGAGATTTTTTTTACACTGAATGTGTGGTGGTGGTGTTGGTGGGTTGTTCACTGTGTTGTGTTGGTACAAAATACAGCAATGCTGCTGGAGTTTTTTTATGCTGCAAATCGAATAGACCAAACATTGTAGTCTGTGAACTATTTCAGTTCAGCAGTCATACTGAGATGTTTAAAAACTCCGGCGGCACTGATGTGTTTGATCCACTAGTAGCAGCACCTCCTGCAGTGCTTAGAATGATCTGCCACCCAAACCAGACATGCACTCTCTGCCTCACATGCACTGCCAGCCTATTCGTGACGTCAGTGCACTCTCTGCCACAACAGCAGAAACGTCACAATAGAACTGTTTACCTGTTTCTGGTCATCATTCTACTGTTTATGATGCATCTCTCAGCAGGAGCCAACATCATCTTATCATTGTGGTTTATTGTGTTTAGTTTACTTACATTCTTGTATCACCAAGTGTTATTGCAATGTACAGATGATGTTGTATGTGCCTGGTATCTCTGCTTGCTATACGTCTTCCAAAGGTCAGCTGCAGGGTCATCAGCTGATACCAACGTTCATGAATGTTTTGCACCCAGACCAGTACATCTCTTGGTGATGCACTGACTATAGTGAAGCCTATAGTGACTTCTCTGCAACTCTCAAAATCATTCTGGTTAGTAAGTGGGACCAGCTGGAATGTTGGTTAATATAACAATATAATAATATAATAATAAGGGGACAGTGTAGCCTAGTGGGTAGAGAGCGTTGGGCTATGAACCCAAAGGTTGGGGGTTCAAATCCAGGCTCTGCTACACGGCCACAGTTGGCTCCTTGAGCAAGACCCTTAACCCTGTCTGCTCCAGGGGCGCTGTATGTTGGCTGACCCTGCGCTCTGACCCCAACTTTCAGACAAGTTGGGATATGTGAAGAGAAATATTTCGTTGTACTGTACATCTGTATATGTGTAATGACAAATAAAATTTGAATTTGAACATATCTGTACTTCAGGTCATGTGACAAGCAATGAACACCCATTGAGCAAAAAATAAATAAAATGTGGTGACAAAGACTGCTGCCAACGGACTGCCAAATAATTTTTAAGAATTGTGTAACAGGATGAAAGAGCAACTATTAATATGTGCATTTAATATGTCGACATATAAAATCGATTACACAATATATTATTGCACCACTAACATTTTTTATAATCAAGTACAGTATACAATGGTACATCAAATTCACAAAATATGGATTCCAAACTATCACAAAATAGAAAGTTATAAAGAAACTTTATTAATATCGTAGGTAGAGTAATTAGGTGTATGATAAACGACTCACAATTGGAAAATGTTTATACCATGAAAGTAGCGCATGTGAGTACAAGCATGCAATAGTGATTACCTCATCTAAAATAATTTAATTTTAACACATGCTGTTTATAAGTCGACTTATTGAATATTGCAGGCAACTCCAGGGAAAGTTAAGTGAGGTGTGATGTCAGACTTTTTGAAATCATTCCCATCAGCATGGTTGCTTGAGACTGAGGTATAGTGCCGTACACTTTTGCCAGACCTTAGTCCCGTAGAAAATCTTTGAGATGTGCCAAGTTACCATGAAGAGGCTCATAACCCTATACCTCATGACCTCAATGGACCGAGGGCCACCCTTTAAGATGACTGGGATGCCATGCCTTAGCAGACAACACATCTCTTGAACAGCATGATACAGTTTTGATAAATCGTATATTGACATTCATGTGTACATGACAAGTTTCTAGATTTTCTTTTCTTTTTATACTTTCCACCTTACTTAACGAACGTAGACCAACACAAAGTAGCAAGTCATTTTGAATTGAAAAGAAAATAATACATGGTTACATTTTTTAAATAAATGCAAATATGAAATGTGCATATTTATTATCCCCTTTTCATTCTCATACCCTGATTTTCCATGTGACCAATTAGATTCAGAAGTCACTTAATTAGTCAATAGTGTCAACCAGTGAGTCATTTATTCTCAGTATAAATACAGCTGTTCTGTGGAAACCTCTGAAAATTAGTGATCATACAGGATTATAAAAAACAAGAAATACATCAGTTCAGAGGAATGGAGAATTATAAAGCCGAGCTGGGCTAAAAACAACCCAAACTCTGAACATCTCACTTAACACTGTTCAATTCATAGTGCTACAAATGGAAGGAATGTGGCACAATTGCAAACTCAGTAATCAATTTCTTACTTAGTACTTACTATTTTGTGTTTGACCTATAAACTAAATTCCAATCATTTACAATACATTTAGTTATGACAGAGTGGCAGTGCCATTCTTGGTGGACCACAGTGTGTAAATCATGCAGACATTATTGTCAGAATTAAGAAGTCCAGAGCAAAACAGTAAGAGCTACAGCCACTTGCAGCTTAAGACATCCCCGTATAGACTTATTTGCATAACATAATGAATCTTTGTTAAGTAAGATGTCATGGATTTAGGTGTCATTATCGCTGTGCTTTTATTAGGTAGGAGGGATTTTAAAACTCTTGATGCATGATCAATTATATATATATATAATTGATCATGAATTGAATATAATTAGAGGGATATGGCTGCAGTTTAAGAAAAAGATGCTTGAAAAAAAATGGCCAGGTAGTTTGTAGAGAAAAGAGTTTGCTGAATCTGGCAGTCTGGCAGAGGTAACATTGGCCCAAGGGCTGAAGGTTGAACAGTCCATAGACTGTTTTTGTGGGGTCATTAACTATCTGGGTGGCTCTGCTGAGTCAGCGTAAATGGCATACATGGTATATGTCTGTAACGAAATCCAAAAACCAGATGCACAGCGTCAAGTCAAGAGATGTCAAGTCAGTTTGTATTTGTATAGTGCTTTTTACAATAGACATTTTTCAACAGATCAAGCTGTTTTATTGTAATAGACAATAGACCAAACCAAAAACCAAAACCCCCTGTTGAGCATGTTAAGGATGACAATGTAAGTAATGTAAGCAATAACAATTATGTGAGATAGAATGAGAAAACACTGTATTTTTTCTCACTCTGGTACTAAACAAAAGATCACCATGACTTGTGCTGCTGTTGTGTGTTGGTCTGCTGCTGGTTTAAATGGTCACCATAAGGATGACAATGTGACTACTTGAAAAACGGTCATTTTATGAAAATTTACGGTCAATTATGAAAATCAGCAGTGTTGAAAATATTTGTTTGTTTTCCCCCACAAAAACTCCTTTTTAGAAGCCTATAATTTGACAGATTTTATATGACCTTACTCGGTCAGTATTAACAATGTCTTAGCCAAATTGTCTGACAAATTCTTTGTCATGTAGAATCACTGTGTGCATAAGAAAGAAAATCAACAAAAATGACTTTAGCTGCTTTTTCACAGGTAGATCACATATTTTTTGATGCAGCCCAAAATCTCTAACACTGCCCCTGGCCAGAAGCAAACACACAATGACAGGAAATCTAACATAAGTGCATCAGAATGCCCAGATGTCCAGTACTGGAGCCACCCAAAGATTGTTTTGAAAAGAGGCTGAGTGAATACAATGTTTTAAACCTAGACATGAACGTATCCAAAACTGTATCTGAGTCCTTAACAGAGGGAGATTATTTCATTTTGATCAAGGTGTATAGCTTTGCATGAAAACAACTGATTTAACAAAGTAATGGAAGATGAACGTACTAGGTTCATCCATGCTAGATCAACTCATTCAGATACCATTAAGTGCCTAATATATTAGCAAAAAATAGTATATAATTAATGTAGAATTTAAAACATACCTACCTGATATTATTACTAACAAAATCAGTTTTTCAGAATTGTTGGCAGAGTATATTTCTTTCTTTCTTACAGATATCACTCAACCAAAAGAAACTCTAGTAATGCTATTAATGTGAGAATTAAACAAAAAACCCACAATCAATTCTTTTTTAGCTGGGATTTACAGATACTTGACACCAGGCTAGATAGTTTTTTTCACTCTCAGTCTAAATGCTACAAATAGTAAAATAAAGTTATACAACATCCAGTTTTTAATCATTTACACAACCTTGAACTTTCAAAGAGAGCTCATAATAGCCCATGCTCTCTCTCTCTTGGTGGGTAGATGGCGCACTCACCCCCACATCACCATGGGTCAGCACAGGCATCTGTTAGCTAATGTATTGGAGCTGGATTGAATAAATGGAATATATTTTATTTCATTTTTCTTAAAGAAAAGGAAAGACAATGATGGAAAGGGTCTAGGAAGGAAGAGTCACAGACTCTGCACGAGACAAAAAACTGCCTGCTTCATACAAGATACATATTCCATACATTTACATATACATTTACATTTTCTGCATTTGGCAGTCGCTCTTATCCAGAGTGATAGACAGAAGTGCTTTCATACTAGTAAACATTTCCATTCTATATATGAAGTAGACAATAATTTAAACATACACAGTTTGAAGAACCTTGTGTGTAGAATGTTAGTGAGTTAAATACTTGACAAAGAGATGGATTTGTCTTTTATTAAAGACAGAAAGAGAATTAAACACTCTAGCAGACAATGGAAGCTCATTCCACCACTTCAGAGCGAGTACAGAGAAGAGTCTAGATCCTTGACTTGCTCGAGTCCTGGGGGGAAGGTCAAGTCAGGTTCTGTAGTTGTGTGGTACAATGCGGGGTTTGATTAGACCCTGGAGATATTTTGATGCTGTTACATTTTTACCTTTGTAGACTAGCATCGGAGTTCTGAACTAGATTTTTGCAGCTACAGGAAGATAGTGAAAAGAATGCAGCAGAAGAGTGATACTGCTGTATTTTGGTTGGTTAAATACCAGGTGATCTTGTGCATTTCACAATCTGCAAGGGTTTAGTGGTGGACAATAGAGCTAGGTTTGAGCTTAAGGTGACAACTTGACATCTATTGAGAAAGGTCTTGCAGGCAAGCTTAAAGCAAACTGATACTTGAGTGTCATAAGGTAGAAATGACCAAAGAGCTGAGTGTCATTTGCATACGAGTGGTAGGAAAAGCCAGGGTAGGCTATGACCTTACAAGGAGAGCAGGTGTAAAAGACAGCCCTCTATGATACTTGGTAGAAGCGTTCTCCCAGAGAGGAAACTATCCATTGCCACACAATCAGCTACTTCAATGCTTGAGAGTCGACAGTATGATGTTGTGATTCACTGTGAACATGTTGTATCCCCTCAGCTTCAGGAACAAGCACTGTTTCTGTGGAGTATGCAGCCTTGAACCTGGACAGATACGGATATTGGAGGTCGTTCTGTGCAAGAAAAAGATACAGTTGATTATAGACAGCTTATTCAAGCATCTTAGAAATAGTGGCGAGAAGAGAAAGAAGTACTATATCCCCTACACAAGAAACACAATACAATATATCGGACTGTCTGGCTGAATTACTGGATTTCTTTCCAATAATACAGTTACGCTTTCAAAGCCACCAGATGATGATCCAATGCAGATGAAAGTTAATTTGCACAATTAAAAATGGGAAAATATTTTTTAATTAAAATGATCATCAATTTGATGATACATCACAAGCCTACTGCTGATGTAAATGAGAAACAGACCTTCCAATCTCTAGGCACAGATGCCAACGAGGTTTAATATAGAAGCTAGAAAAAAAGCCTGAAAGGTATAGAACTATGACTCAATCATAAATGGTTGTATTTAATGGGGTGACTGCTTACTCCTGCATACTTGGACCAGAGAGTCCCTGGTGGATACTAAGACCATTTGTCCAGGTGTGACAGTAGATGCAGTCTGTTGCCCGGCCTGGAGGAGTGATTGCCTAGAGTAATTCGATGGAGCAATCAAAGGCAGGGTGAGGAAGTAATTGTTGTGCCTCGTCTTTACTAAACACCTCTGTCTAATCATGGTACACCGACTGTACTTCAATAAAGTCTGGAGAGGTACCAAAGTGTTTAATTGGCAATTTATCTGCAGGCCAAGGTCAGATAAGACTTGACTTGTGGTACTTTGGACTCCGTATCGACTGATACAGAACTCCAATCGATTGTTGGATTGTAAAGTCTATGCATTTTGTGTTGAAAAAAATGATGGCCTCTGAACAGTCACCAAACCTTATGGTGATCGAGGAGTTTTAGTATTGTGGGTTGTGAGTACCAATTGCACATATGGGTAGTGGAACAACCATAAGATGTGGTTAACTAGTCCGAGTTGGTTGTCTTGGTCAGATCCATGTCAGGTATATTGCCCTGGCTTCATCCTGAACCTCCCATTTAGTGATTGGCTAGTGTATTAAGTGCCTGCTACACTTTGTATTGCTGGGTTTTAACTTGAAAAAAAAAAACAAGCAGGAGAATGGGTAGGGTGTGGGGTACCAACCTTTAACTGGGAAGCCAGCACTTTATATGGCTTCCTGTAATTTAAGTGCTTGCAGATTCAGGCAAATCAGTCCATGTTATTATTTAGGATAGAAAGACTTCGTCGCAAATGTGTGCTGACCTAGAAAGAAAGGGGTCGGTGTGTGATAATTGGGATTCATACTAAACAAAATAATAATACTGCTGGGCCAGCCCAGGCCCAACATAAAAAATACAATGATTCACAGGCCGACAGAAAATGGAAGGAAGTAATTAAATGAATAATGTAAAGATATTTAATAAAAACGGCTACAGAATTATAACCCTAAACCTGGAGAATAAACGAAATGAACTGGTGGCGTATGAAACTTGATATGCCACTCATGCAATCACACCGACTGCATGCTTAAATAAGTCTGCAGCTTGCCGTCTTACACTGTGTGAGCGGGCAAAAGACAAAAGGGTGAACATGGTAATAGCTTGAAGTAAATACAAACTAATAAACAGTTAAAGGAATCAGAGAACCATCTGTTTTTCTTAAAATTTATATTATATTATTAATATTTAAGTAACAAAAAATAAGTGTTTATCCCTACATATCCAGACCTAATGATGCAAATGATGAATGGCAATATTGCGAACTTGGTTAGGCTGGGGAATAACCAAGCTCACTAAACAATCGAATAATGAAAGAAGAGCGATAACAGCAAGCAAAGGAAATGACGAGCAGGAAATGTATTCAGAAAAGTACTACTATCCATCAGACTAACTCTCTGGCCAATGTTGCTTGTTTAACTAGGTTATAGAGTCAGCCATGCATATATGAGATGAGCCCAGAACAGGGACTAGACACCTCCAAAAAAGACTTTATCCCAAGAACTTTCTATACCCCTTACAGGAGTGCCTAACCTCTGTCCCTGGTGGAAAATCATACAAAGAGAAAACAGATATAGATAGTGCAATACTGACTTTTTCACAGCGTCCATTCAAAAACAATTTCAGACAGGTATTTGCCTCTGATTACTAGCTGGCATAAAGTTTGTCTGTGTCTGGCAGTTAGATTTCTGGACCTTATCAGTAACAATTACTTGTTTTATTTCTATTAAAAAGAACAAATAATCACACACAAAGTCGTATTGTTGAACTTTTCACTGTCAGAAAGTAAAGCCCCAATTAAAGATGATGATGCTGTTAGGTTCAAACAAACCGAAGAAAATGTGCATCAGTACTTTTTCAGAGCACAGCTGTTCTAAGGCTCTGGAACCAAACTGGTTCAGGTATGAGATTTTGTTTTAGAAATGTTCTAACAAAGGGAGGGTGAGAGTGAGAGAGAAAGTACAGTATTAAAGAAAAAAAAAAAACAGAAAATGAGCAGAGCTTGTGGAATGAAAATAATTAATGAATAAACTTGTTGCATATATAGTAGTTGCTCCTCTCATGTTGTTTCTTTGCAATGACAAGCTTATCTCTGCACAAAAGACACTTATTTTGAAATGTAATGCAATGCATCCGCAATTTTTTACAGTAGCGCTTTTCTTTCTAAAGCAGTACAGTACTGTACTACCGGGTGGAAAAGAAGAAATAAAATGTTGTAAACTTGTTATAAGACAAACTTAAAAACCCACAACAAAACACAATTGTACAATTATTAATTGTTTTTGTGTCTAAAGCAAAAACTAATTTGTGCAAACCTACATTTATTGCAATGTAGCAACATTTACTGGTTCATCATTGATATTAAATTGATTTTAAGTAAGGCTCTTTAGAAGGAACACATCCAAAATCTCTAAGGCATCTCTAATGTATATTCAATTGAAATTTAAATTCCACTTTGTTCACTACATTTTGCAAATGGTAAAAAAATATTCAGAAGAGTTTCATGAATGTACGGTAGCTTGTACGTCTGTGATTGTGCATTCATGCCAATAAAACACTAGTAAGAAAAGTTACTATCTGTTTGTTTTGTTTCACTATTACTAAAGCCTATGACTAAATCATTGTCACTGTTTAATAATGATTGGTGTTCTTCATTACACTACTTTTAAAATGTTAACTTGTTAACTTAAATTCTGAAATCAAGTGTAACAGATCATACAGCATGTAATACAACCAGGTGGTAAACGAATGGCATGTTTTTTGGCCCTTAGAGACCGCTTCGCAATGGCCTGATAAATGATTTTGGCAGTGGCAGCTTGAATGAGCAAGGAAAAATCCCTCTCTTGTGATGCAAAGGTGCCCGACAGCTATGCAAATTCCTTTTATTCATGCAGGAGGGGGTAATTAGGCATAGCAAATTGCTGCTGATGTAACATAGATGACAGAGAATAGGAGTCCTTATTTATGTGTGGGCACCATTTTCCTTCTAATAGAAAGACAAATTACCTTTTTTCTCCCTCTTTTAAAGTCATGTTTATTTCAGTTAGTACATATTCTTGGACATATGTTTTTATCCATAGTGACCTACATTATTTTAAGCAATTAGGTTTTATGAGCCTTTTTTCAGGTGCCCAATGTGGCAACTTGGCAGGAGTGGAGCTTGAATGGGCAACTTTTTGTTTATTAGTCCAGTACCATAGTTATTATGTTTTGGTCACTGGGTGTTCGGCAGAAAGTTTTTTTTTTCTACCGTGTTTCCCCGATAATAAGACACCCCCGATTTTAAGACGTACCGGGGGTTTCAGGGGGGTCGGCTAATAT
>JAOTRQ010081537.1:0-11461 GCA_028565875.1 Hoplisoma paleatum
CATTAAAGGTTATAAATGTGTGATGTCACAAGTGTGTATCAAACTGGAAGCCCTTCGCATTAGTTGGTACCCAAAAAAGTAGCTCCCAGTTTCAAAAAGCTTGGTGACCCCTGATGTAGATTAACCAGGAAAGTATAAAATACACGACAATTGTTCTGAAGAATTCTGGTCCCTCAGTCACCCTGTATGTTCAACACCCAGACATCGTTCACGTTGCCGCCCTGAGGTTCGAACACACAATGCTGTACATCTAAGCTGACCTGAGAGTCCAGATTGCATTATCTATTATGTTCAGCATTGTTATAAAATAATAGGAACATTTATCGACTTTATGACTTATTTGATTCATAATATTAACATCTGGGTGAGAGTGAATCTTTTGAGCTACCTCGACCCTGATTGCTAGTAAACAATTGTGAATTAATAATCAAAAGATTATTTAAATCCATGGTCGTACCAGGTATTGTATGGTCCACTATAAATGTAATCCACTATTGATAAATCAGTTTTATTTATGACCCAGCGGTGACTTTCTGAACTTAAGAAAGGTTCGATCAAGTTTCTACCTTTGATCGATCAGTTGTGTGAATTACAGTGATTTATATTGTAGAGGGCGGATGAGAGCCTGACGACGAGCGTATTTGTTACCGGAGAGATTATCTTAACCTCACAATAATACTTTGTTCGCTCTGCAGCACCTGATTGCGGAGAAAAAGCTCACGCCGACTCTGTTATTGGACGATAACAAATTGAATTTTAATCTCACACCCTGTAGCGTTGGGCCGCATTAGCGTGCAGGAATTGTAAATTATAAAGCAGCATTGAGGGATTTTTCGATTTGTGGTTTTCATTTTTCAGCACGTTGAAAAATCATCACGCTAAGCCGTTGTGCATTTTATTATTTCAGATCGCACCTTTCAAATATACTTCATTTTATGTCGGGTTAGTTTATTAAACACTGTGTGCATCGACGTACACGTTCTTGACTCTTCTTGACTTTTTTGATTCTACACAGTACATTAATACTGATGACATACAAATCGGAATATGTTTAATCAAAATTATTTAAATTTAAGCAGTAAGTGTCGAGTGCTTTGCCTTCGTTTGGTTCAACTCGTCCCAAATCAAATCGATCAGTGTAGGTCAGGCAAATGTGGTCATGTGACACATCACGTAAGACTTTTTTGGTCTGATAGCCCGTACATAGTCTAGAGTTGTTTACAATGAAGAAATTAATAAAAGAAATTAATAAATAAATAAATAAAACATGGAACGAGATGATGTTTTACACAATGAATATAGAAACCATGGATATTGGTGTGGAACTGAAACGTTTGCGGTCATAAGTATCCAAATTTTAATTCCCATTCAGTCACCAGCGCACTTGTGAGTAGAGAAACTGATCTTGGATGGAAGAATCGGACTCAACAAGACAAGTTTTTACAAATCAGTGGCATTGATACAAATCTTTAATTTGTTTGGTTCTTTTGTGTGTCTTTCGTTTGTTTAGTTGTGAAATAAAAATTTCTTCTCTTTTTTTTTTTTTTACTAATTCAATCAGATTCCAATCCCTTTGTGTCCCCCTCTGTGCCATGACTTAATCCCATCCCCATCGCTCCGACACAAAAATCCAGATTCCTAATGCATGAACACTCCCTCCGAAAGCTCCTGTTTTATCTCTTTTTTTTCTTTACTATCTTCTTTACTTGGGGTGTAAAATGTCTATGACATGTATTTAGTATATTGCACTTGTTTGTGTGTGTTTTGTTTTGATTAGAATGAACGCTTTGTGTGTTTGTGTGTGTCGCTGTGATCTGATGCCCTTTTCTTTATAACACTCAACTGATGATGGAACTCGGTCCTGCAGCAGAGAACTTGGAATAGTCTTTACACCGGATGCCCTTCTTGCTACAACACTCCTTATTTATCCAGGCTTGGGCCCAGACTACAATGCACCACTTTATTCATCCTAGTGGCAAGATACGTACAGGATTTTTCAATGTCTCCGATTAACTCAGGGGTATGATCTTTTTTTGGGGTTGTGGGAGGAAATCAATGCACCGTGGATAGACCCACTTGAGAATCAAACCTTATTTATCTAGGCTTGGTCCTGGCACTATATTGTGCCACTTTGTTCATCCTTAAAGGACAATGTCTCCAATTAACTTAGTAACATGTTTTGGAAAATAAAATGCAATGAAATGCTCGTGATCTGTGTCTACATACTTTTGGCCTTTTAGCTGAATATTTCTACACTCCGACAGGCCTAAATGAAATGAAAATGTCTGAACGCTGGTGCAGAAGTGTAGAAACATAAAATAGGGGTGTTCCACGGTATGTGAATACACTCCGATACACCTGTACATCGAGACAATCGGAGCTGAGACGGCTCCATACTCGGCGGTATGAAGTATCTTTATGTTCCACTTTGTTGTTTGACAGCCTCTCGCCTCTTGTGATGGATATGTGTTCTGCCTGTTTATGAATATAAAGGGAAAAACGATGAGACAAAAGCAAAGAAAAACTGCAAACGTGACCGTTTTCTCTCATCCACCTTTAACTAATGAGGAGTAAAAATACATGACATAACGGCGGAGCGCTCGGCACTTTCTGGCTTACGCGGCGGAAAGAAACATGAGGGATAAATAAAAAATAGCTCCTAATCTGTTTTTAAATAAAGCTAACTTCTTGTAATCAATCGTGCGGTGGGAAGCTGTCAGTGATGTATGAGGGGTGTGTTGGTGCACCTCTTGAGCGCCGCATCGCTTTCATCCGTCGACTGAGCAGAATACTAATCACGGGATAGGATTTATGTCGAGGCCTTATCAGAGCCCGGGTCTCTGGAGGACCGGTCCGACACTGGCCTTGTGTGCTGGATGGGAGGGGTGTGTATGTGTGTGTGTGTGTGTAAGAGGGATAGCGGGATTTTGGTGAATAATTTATTTACATGGCAGGAAAATCTGTCAGTTGTATGCACAGCTTAGAAAAGGCTTGCACAGCTGAGGCTCTTTAATGCGCCCAGTCTGCTGAATTGATGCCTTATATCCAGCTCTTTATAGCCCATATAATTGTGTTGTGTTATGCCGTATTCCTCAAAACAATATAAGAATAATATACAGTGTTGTGAAACTTAATTGCCCTCGATCAGTCTTGTAAAAAAAGAAAAGGGGGAAAAAAAAGTAATTGCCCACTCGGTTACTCAATCAGCCAGTTCACCAAATGAACTATTAAGCAAATCTACATGACGAAACACAACCAGGTTTGTTTTCTGGGCCGTGCAGAATAGAAAATCAGCCAGAAACCCTAAAGAACAACAACAACAATTTTATTTAATTGAATTTACTTTTAGTGCTTAATTCTGGTCGAGGACGATGTGGGTCTGGTTCTGACAGAAAATACAGGGCACCAATAAATCAGTGCGGTGCAAAATGTACAATTTTAGGACTGAATGTGAGACTTCTTTAATTACAGATGTAAATTCCCTTACCGTTGAATAGCAATATCGTCATTTCACAGTGAAACAAATTGATAAATGCAATTATTATTTATGAAAGTGATTTACCATCTCCTGGTTGTTACAGAACTGCGCTTGTGATATGAAGGTTGCCGGTTCAAGTCAGAAAGTCGACAGGTCACGACTGAAATAATTTAACGGCTCTCCAGGTGCCGTGGCTGGAACAAGGCTGCACATTGCTCTAGTTATGTATGCTCACTACTGCCCCCTAATGTGTGTACGTATGTGTTTCACTGCACAGACTGTCTTTTGATTTTCTTGAATTTGAAGTTTATTACAATGAATGATCTGTTTTATAGAAATGTTTTGTGTTAGTCTATGGTTTTAAATAGCCTGTACAATATTATAAATTAATGTGCACATAAATCAAATGCACATAAACCGTCGCATTTCATATTTCAAATCAAATTCTTCTTCAATTGGAATTTAGGAATCAATAATAATTCAGTTCTGAATTTTATTTCAATCTGCTAATTACCACCACGTTGTCTTTTGGTGTGTATGTGTGCTTGATTCCGTGCACCTGTTAACACTCGCTGTGTTGGATGGGGCTGAATGTGGTAGGATGGGTGTCCGTGTTATTTCGGACACGCAGTGTAGCTGTTGATGAATGGCTTCCTCTCCATGGTGAAATCTGAATATAAAGAGGGTGTGGAGGAGCCGATGGCAGCCAACCATCACAGCCTGTCAGATCACAAGCATGGATTTTTATGCAAATGAGTGGCTTGAATTGATTCTAAAGATGGTGTGTGTGTGTGTGTGTGTGAGAGAGAGAGAGAGAGAGAGCTCCTTTTGGGGTACCAGCTCACTCTTCGTCACATAAGGGGCTCCAGAACTGGCATCAAACGGTCCTTATAGCTCAGATTGGTGTCACTTTGGTTTAAAGTGCTGCACGCATTTCAGTGTGTGTGTGTGTTTGTGCATGTGTCTGTGTGTCTGTGTGTGAGAGCTCCTTTTGGGGTATGAGCTCACTAACATGAGGGGCTATATGAGGGGTCTCTATTAAACGGTCCATACAGATGAGCATAGTGCAGCACACATTTTAGTGAGTGTGTGTACGTGTGTGTGTGTGTGTGTGTGTGTGTGTGTGTGTGTGTGTGTGTGTGTGTGAGGGTCGGGCAACACCAGTGCTTGCCAAACTGTCAGAGCGCTGACACCTCAGAGCTGAAATAGAAAGTCTGTATTCAGGACCCTTGCAGCTGGGACTCATTGTACTGACTTCACCTCCTTAAAATCCCAGCGGGAGGAACTGAATTAGCATAGCATGTTAGCCGTACCACTGTCCAAAAAAAAGTGAACCACGAGGTTGTTATATGCCCTATTTTAGGGGGCAGAATCGAGCCGGCAACCATCTGACCAGAAGCCCAGTTCTCGGCTGCACCTCTGTAAACATTCACACCTAATGTTAGCATGGGGTGTCCACATACTTTTGTCCGTATTGCATGTTCCATAAACAAAATAGAAAACGATTTGTCCTTCACGTCAGTGGTCCTTCAAAATTGGTCGCAGCCACAGCAGATGAGATTTGAACCCGGGTTCGTGGGACTTAATGTCGCTTGGCAGCACTTTCTCCTCCTTCAGCGTCCCACCCCAGCACCAAGCCGATCACATTAATCCACTTAAACGTTCCTGTCGCTATCAGTTAGCGCCTCCCCCGATCTAGTACCAGTCTGAACTTGTACCCCACCTCCTCCTCCCCCTCGTCCTCCTCCTCTTCCTCCACCGCATGCTGGAGCAATTAGCACCCGGGGAGAAATATCTACAACACTATATGAAGATGATTGATGATGCTGTCAATAGGTTAAGCGTGTCACATGTCCTAACGTCCAATTGATTCAAGTCGACATTGTTTACATACAGTAATTCAGGGTGTAGTAATTAGTAATAGCACCCCCCCCCCACACACACACACACACACACACACTCATGTTTAACGTTTTATATAAATTCAGTATATTACTCGGTCAAAAGTAAGTGCACACTTCTTTCTTAACTTGCAAAATGTGCATAAAGTTTATTGATTTGGAATCAGTGTGTGTGTGTGTGTGTGTGTGTGTGTGTGTGTATGTGTGTGTGTGTGAGAGAGAGAGTTCCTTTCAATTTACTAGCTCACTCTTCGTAACACGAGGGGTTCCAGTTGTTCTCGCTGTTCAAATTTGTGTTTGTATGGTCCTGTGTACAAAGCTCAATAGTTTAATTTAATCATGGTGTGACACATTTGGAAGGTTGAAGTCCATCCCAGTACACGAAGAACACACACAGAGACATGGCAGGACCATCAGTGCCAAATTTACCCCCCCCCTCTTAATTTTACAATTATAATTTGGCTAATTTAGTACTTTAGTTAAGATTAAACAGGCTGCTCTGGAGTTGTGGTGAGAGTTATAATACTGGTAATAGATACTGGCTCACAGATACAAAGGGGGTGTGGAGTTAAATGAGCAAAGCCACTGTGGGAACACAAATCAGTGCATTCTTAGTGCCAGTCACAAGCCTGGATAAATAGGAGAATTATGAATAAATTAGGTAAATAATCCATCATAAAACTGTGCCAAAGAAAATATATCCACATTCACATCTGTTATATGAACATTCAAAGAAAATCACCAATTCAAATGACAAAAGGAAAAAAAATAGGGAAAATACCTACTATATTAAATATTTTAAAAAGGTAAAATTTGTAACCGTGGTAACGACACAACATTAATGCTAGTTCTAAGCAGTCCTGCCTGTTCAGACATGAACTAAGGTATGGATGGATAGACTGAAAAATAGATATGATCCCAATAACCATACAAGATCACTAATAATGATATGAGATATCTGTTTTTACGTCATATGTAACATATAAATATTGAAAAGTAATCAGGAATGAGAAACAAAACGAGCTACGTTAGCTTAGCGAAGTACATTTCTTACACACAACACTGTGTCGTTTGGATAAATCATAATAAAGCGAAATCCTTTCCATATTCTTCTCTTTTTATACACACACACACACACGATCCGACATTCACATTCAGCACGTCCATTCATCTCTCTAATCCCGCTCTAAACGGGTGATTAGACGAGTGCAGCACAGAACCTGCCCGAAATTACACACACAAACTTTCTTCAGCTCTCGTGTCCCCACCTGACCAAGATTTCTAATCAGGCGGCGCAGCGAGAGCAATCTGCAAGGATTTGTGGGTATTTCACTTTTTTGTGCTTACAGATTAATTCGGGCATATTATAAACAAAAGCGTCAACATGAAACGAGCGGCGTGGCGAAGCAAAGCCGGGAAGAAGAAGGTGGATTTCACAGACGTGAGAAAGAGAACAAGGATTGTATCTGATCTGATGGAAATCTAAAAGCACAGGAGACAGCATCTTATCAGATTTATTTCATGCCCAGGTGTCAAATCCTCTCGAATTGAGATTGTATGTCTTTCCTGAACAATATGTTTGAGGTTTTCGCCTCAAAAACTGCCGGATGAAATATAATCTCGAGAAGCATTGCTTTGTTCCGATTCGAACACAACACTGCGCTACCAAAACAGCAAAATTAATTAATCATACTTTCCAAACCAGCAGACAAAAGAATTCACTCCCCTCTGATCTCTGATCTGCGATCCACACAGACGTCTTTAAATGAAGTTGAAGTTATCAGTAGGTGAGCGATTAGTATCCGGAATGTGTAGGTACGTGTTCACGTTCTTACCACATGAATGTTTCGTACATTGTTGTGTAGATGCGGCTTGAGAAATTAACATGACACTGAATTACCAAGTCATTAAGAAATGTCTCTAACCAGATGTGCTAAACATCTGTACCCAGGAAACACTGAAGCAGCCACTGGACCTGAGAGACAAACACAGACGCCGGACATTTAACACATTTATTTCATAGACGTCTTTAAGATTTACTTTAATGAGAGTATTAAGCATTAATCTCAGATTTCTTTTTAATCACCTAAACGTTAATTAATTCATCTTTGTTCTTATTAAATGTCTTTCCTTACTAGATTGCGAAGAACTATTTTGTACAGATTTTATTTAATCTTTTTTTCCACTTAATGGGGAGAAAAACTTTTTTTTACTTCAGCACATTTAGTCTCCCACAACCACCACCACCACCACCACCACCACCACCACCCACTCTGGGCTTTTCTTTTCTGGTGTGGATCTCCATTCAGAACCATTCTGCATCATTAGCCGGACACAAAGCTAGTGAAACAGTAGCACTGGGCAGTGGGGAGAGGGCAGCGGGGCACAGGGGGGTGAGCCGCTAGTAGGAGGGGAGAACTAAAGTAGGGGGTCTTTTAAAAAGAAGGGGCCAAGGGTGGCACCCTGTCAAAACCTGACAAGAAAAAAGAGAAGGAGGGACTTTCACCACTCTCCGTATTTTGGCAGAAACTGATTCATCTATTTGTTTAATTATTTATTTTGTGCATGGTGTTTCGATTGTAGCGTTTGAACTGCATTTTTATTTTCTCTCATATTTTAAAAGTACACTTTTTACACAAGAATGGTTGATTATTCATCTTGAGTGCAAAAGTGTCCCCACCTTAAACAATGTCCGTGAAACAAACATCTCTGTAACCAATGCAGACAAAACCTAGTTTCATTTTGGCCATTTTTTTGTCATCTTGGTCTAAAAACTTAACTTTATTCTGTACAAACATCCCAGATTAAAACTCAAGCCATTTAAATCCTCAGCTTTTTAACTGCAAACATTTTACATTTTAATAAACATTTTAATAAACTTGATGTTTAATCAGGAAAACAATCTCATACTTAGTTAGATGTCAATAAAAGAGTTTATAATCCATTTCTCAGCTAGAATCGAACATACTAATCAACTTACATGTAGATTTCCATCATTTACAGGATGTCTTAATCCAAAACGACTTACAATTACAGTTACAGTAACAGTCTGAGCACTTGAGGGTCAAGGGCCTCACTTATGAGTCCAATAGCACCAACATAGCATTAGTGAAGTTTGAACTGGCACCCTTTAGATTACAAGCCCTGTAGGCTATAGGCCAGTAAGACGTTACTAATGTGGTGCAATTTAAAGATACGAGATGATCGGTGTGTGATGCGACTACATTGGATGTGAACGACGTCTCACGTCTCCTGTCATGAATGTTACCTACAGTGTAAAAGACGCTGGTCTTATTGTACATGATACATGGTCCTCTTTATCATCTTCTTCCTCTCCAGCCGCTTTTTTTATCCTCCCTTTCGCCCCCAACCCCCAAACCGCCTCACCCTCAGCTGCGTCCCTCACAAAGCCGCATTCACGGTGGCCTCAGTAATTCCCCCTCTAGTGGCCACTCGGATTAAAACCCCACACCCCCTTTCCCCCCAAAGACTCCACACCACAACAAAGTCTTTATCTGAAAGCACATATTACATTAATTTAATTATCACGTCGACATTCTGAACCCAAACACGATTACTTCATTATCTGTGTCCCACGCTGGCGGTACAGTGGGTAACATTTGGCACTTTTCCATACTGTTTCCCCATCGTATGAGGCACAGAGCTGTAAACACAGTGATTAAAACCCTGCTGAATAAATACTGAATAATACTCATGTAGGTATTAAATATGTACAGATCCTGCGTCTATAAAAGCTTGTTGGACCACTCGAGCAATGTCTTTTATCCTGTATCCACTTGCAATCATCTAAGTTGCTTTTGATAATGGCAAAAATATGTGGGAAAAGTAAATAAATCAGGCGAGGCCAATGGGCCGTAAAGAAGAGCAGCAGTTTGTGACGGGTGTGAATACTTTTGCTTAGACAGGTGACTATCCGTGTTCAAGTACAAGTTCAATATAAATAAAAATAAAAATCAATGGAAATGGATTGAGAGCAAAATTTAGCGTCACTGAGTGTTTATCTACACGTAGTTTTACATGTCATTGGACTGTGGGAGGAAACCAGAGGATTTAAACCCGGGACTTCTTGCTATGAGGCGACGTTAATGCTATTCATTAAGCCACTAAGACAAATGAGTTAATAAATATAGAAGTGATGCCTTAGTGGTTAAAATACTAGGCTAGAGCTCAGAAGGTTGCCGGTTCAAACCACATTACCACTATGGTGTCATTATTGGACCCCCGAGCAAGGCCCTTAACTATCAATAGCTGGAAATGGTGGTCCAATGCATAAAGGTATTTGCTTAATGCTGTAAATGTAAATACAAAAAAATGGGCGTGGCGAGTAAACAAGTGGGCGTAAACTTTGCCTTTATACACGCAGTCTATTGGCGAATAGGCCTCAATCGCAATCAGACGAATAAATAAAAAATACAGCAGTAAAATGATTAAAACGGGCGCTCGGGTTGTCGAGCTCTCGAGTGAACGTGTGGTTTTTGTAGGTAAATTAGTGCCGGAGTGAATCGCACCGAGCGCACATGAAACGCTGAAGCTCCTCTACTGAACAGGTGATGATTTGCACTCGTACGCCGCATAAAACCCTCACATCAAAGCATTCGAATTAAAACACTCTGACATGAAAGCGCTCTCTGCTACATGTATCAGGGTAATAATTACAACGGTTCGAGTGCGCATTAATCACCCAGACTCGAACCACGTGCTTCCTCGTCGGCCTGCTAACCGAGGACGAGAACCAAATTTAAGAGCGGGCTGGGATTTGGAAACTCGTTTCAACTGGTTCCATAATCACCGTGTTATAAATAATTTACGCTTATTAATATAATTTAAAATTATAGCTCGCTATGTACGAGTGATCTAATCGTTTGTAATGTGGACGCCTGATGCTTAAATTCAATCACTAATACCGGCCCTGACATTCGTAGCCTGGTGCTTAGAGATCTGCGCTTGTGTTCGGAACGTTGTTGGTTCGAATCCGAAATCTGACGGGTCACGTCTGACAGTGTCCTTCAGCGAGGCACCAAACCCATAAACTTCTCTTCTGGGTTGTGCGTGACTAGAATAAGGCTGCAACACCCGTAACCTGGCATGCGTGCTCACTGCTGCCCCCTAGTGTTTCTGAATATGTCTTTTTATGCACGGATGGTGTTAAACGCGGATAATTCATTCTGCTGTGTGTATAAAGAGAATTTCTAAAAGGTAAATTATATTTCTATTTTGTATATATATATAACTTGACAAGGATATTGCAGCTAATGAAGGTGAAAGGAAACAAGATAAATCTGTTTAAAATGTTTTTATGTATCTTTTAGTTCCATGGAGACGTTTTAATAGCTTGTTTCCTGTCGGTTGAGTAATTCATTCCATGCAGCCCTGGACCGTCACCAAAACCCGCTCATATGCATTGATTAGCCTGTAACATGGCTTTATTGCGGGCAAATCTGCATCTTTAAATCAGTAATTAATTACAATTTTCCATTCAATTATAACCTTTATTTTGGGATTGGCAATTTCGAGTGTGACTGGTTTAATAACACTAATGAGGTGGAATCAGAATGTACCGCACGATACCTCGCTAATTGTCTATTTATCAGTAACAACTGGCAACCAGCTGATCTCTAGCAGCACTGAGCGGGTGACGCTAATGCCAAGGAGAACGGGACACGCTTCTGTCGGGGTGACTTTAAAAATCTGGGGTCACACGAAGCCACCGTTTGAAATAATGACACCGCCTAGTGACTCACCGTCTGGTAAGTGAGTCAGCATGGGTGTGACCACAGAGGTGAAGGTTTGGTAATGAACATGCTCGTTCCTAATAGGAAGGAAAGTCATTTGGTTTGGCTCCGGCTCTCGGGCCAACCAGACCCCTTTGTTTCTCTGGTTTTTGTTAATGATGTTTCTCTCACTCGTCTTCCTCGCAAGATAAAGTAATAAACAATGTGACATGACATGATATCGTATTGGCCCGAATCTAAGCCGCACCCTTTATTTTGAGAAGGATTCAGAAAAAAATATAAAAATTGAGAGAATAAAACTTGATCTAGTATTTTATTCTCTTTGGACT
>JAOTRQ010081547.1:0-11460 GCA_028565875.1 Hoplisoma paleatum
CAGTTTTGTTCTTTGTTAGCCGATTGTATCTTTATTTTAGACCTACTGTCTCCATACGAGGACATTGTACATGAAGCTGTTTTTAGAAAAAAACAATATATAATTTTTATGCTTGTTAGGTCCTACTAATCACAAATATCTAGACGAAATAAAAAATCACACATCAGGGAAAAGTCTGAGTCTCAGGAGGTTAATCCCAGTGAGCCTAATTGTGTGTGCGTGTGTGTTTTTCTCTGTATCCTGCAACAGACTGGTGACCTGTTCAGGTGTTTAGTGTATTTGCCCAGTGTGCGTCCCACACTGTGACCTTGAATAGAATTAAGCAGTGCTGGGTGGACACCTGTAAACGTTATAAGAAAAAACTAGCGGTGCACATATTACATAAATCTTTAAGCAATCAAACGATGGTTATATGTTTCAGTTTTAATGTAGTATTGTTTAGAAGAACAGTGCAAACTGCAGGTGTTTTTAAAACAAAAGAATGCAGTTTTTAAAACATTTAAAGACTATAATCACTACTGCATTCAGTGCTGCAGGTTTCTGTTCTAATGTGCTGCATCTGTTCTGTATCCTGCACCAAGTGGGGCTAATTTTATATGGCATTATCAGAACCTTGTTTGGTCAGTGCATGCCATACTGCATCAAGACCATTTAATTTTCAATATTAATATTAAAAATACAAAGTAAAGCAAATACTTAACATACATATGATCCTAAATGTAATGATTTTAGTCCTCAAGCTAAATTCCATCCTGGTGCAAAGCTGCATGGTAGATTGTTCTATTTTAAACAGTTCAGACTCACTGGTTGAGGATTCCTGGTTGGGGTTGAAGGAAACTGCTGCTTCTTTTCCTCCAAAACATTTGGATCAGCATTTTTCATCTCTTGTTGATGGTTGATGCTCATCGTCGGCTGTAGCTGCAGCTTTAAGGTGGTGAAACAGAACCCCCCTGCAGTGTCCGATTCCTACATCCACACTAACATCCTCCAGGGAGAGACGTCTGGATGATGCTCATCGATACTTTGCTTCATAAAGCTTTATAGAATCTTCAGGACCGGAACCGACGAGGTCATGTTCATGTGTTTTTATTTTATTTTATTGAATACATTCATTTCTGATTCTATATTTGTTAAATTAGTGGTCAGTCATCTCACAGACCACTCCTTCCTCTCCTGTACGCCTGTGAATTATTTATCTAGCAGCTCTGTGCTTGTAACACAAGATAGGATTTATTTTTAGATTCTTAAGCCAGAAGCCACGCGGTTGACGTTGGAGTTGCTGTTACCGTGACAACCAGTGATGATCGACAGGACCACATCAAAGCTGCCGAAGCGCGATATGCAACATACAGGTCTCACAGAATTGTTCATCCACCAGGGGGCCCCCAAGAACACCAAAGTGAGCCTGATGAAAAATATAATCGTGATTCTGACTAAAAATAACAGTTCGTTTTCATTTATAAACTGTTCATGTTGTGCTATTAAAGTTGATTTATTTACTCACTTAATTTGTAGTTAGAGATTTGCACACCTTTGTAGATAATACATTTTTTTATTCTGTAGTTAAGTTTGTTTGGTAGGATTTTAACATAATAAAATTGTAATTCCTCATACAAGTTACATCACAGTTAATTATAATCATTTGTATCTTCAATTTGCCACACCTGCATGTCTTCGGACTGTGGGAGCACCCGGTGTAAACCCGGGTTTACAGGTTTACAGCCACCGAGCCGCCCTTAACGTCATGTTTGGTACACTTTGGTTTCATTCATGACAGAACAGGATACTCACAAGGTTATAACAAACACACACTGGGCACTGGAGGACCATGCAAATTCCACACAAAACATTCAGAACTGCCCCACCTGGGCATCGAACCCAGGGCCTTCTGAGGGAATAGTGCTTCTCACTCACTGTGCTACTTGCCCACAATACATAAAAAATGTAAAATTTTAACCTCAGGACATGATAAATATCTGCAACTCAAAGCAGCCAACATATATACTGCAATTTTTTTTAGGTGGAATGGGAAAAATGTACTTTTCTGAAATCCTATATGACATGCCGAAGACACATAGGGAGAACATACAAATTCAACATGACTGAATTAAGGGTTCAAAGCAAGGTTTCCTGAACTCTTTACATTTTCCCCAAGCAATCACTATGACACAAATATTAAAATTGAAATTACAAAAAAATAGTTTGCCCTCTGTGTCTAAATTTGTTTTCAGACCAGTAAGTGGACCCAAGCGGACCACCACACATCTCTGAAGAAGCCTACAATGGGTACCTGAGTATCACAATTGGACTATGGAGACGGTGTGATATGTAGTTCTTGGCACTCGCATCCATGTTTTCTTCTGTATTGTCTATGCAGATCAAATGAAAAATGCTTAAAACATTCTCCGAATTGTTAACAAGTGCAATACTAGGTTTAAGTTTTAATTAAACACGAATAAACATTTTTAATTATCCCAAGAATACTGGTAACTCTCAACAGGCACCTTGACTGGGAAAAAACAGTTCTTAAGTTTGTTTTTGGAAGAAAAAAATCTTTTATTTCCATTGCATGACAAATACTTC
Organism: Hoplisoma paleatum; assembly: GCA_028565875.1. Taxonomy (NCBI): domain Eukaryota; kingdom Metazoa; phylum Chordata; class Actinopteri; order Siluriformes; family Callichthyidae; genus Hoplisoma; species Hoplisoma paleatum. The sequence continues at coordinate 2,584 of JAOTRQ010081547.1, forward strand.
ATTGTAGAATTTGAAAAGATTGAATTAAAACAGCCATTTTAAAATAAAAAAGCATTGAATAAATAGGGTTTACAATTGTCACAGATTCTTCTGTATACAGAAAACAAAAAATATTTTATACATTTACATTTTTTCATTGTTTTTGCTCTTTGTGTAAGAAAGGAATGAAAAGGCCAAATGAAACGGCACTTTCAGGCCTGAGGATTTGGTGCAAGTTAAATCGAAACTTTCCATACACAAGTTTAAGAGCTGAATTCGTAATGATAAAGTCAAAATAATTTAACTGTGTCTCGACATTACTGCTCATTTCATAATCACATTATTAAGCGCATATCAGTTAGAGGTCATTCATACTTACTGCAGTTTAAAGCAAAATGCATTTAAAATGCAGTCCCCTAATAACAATTCTTTCAAAGGAAGCAACAGTATATGGGAAGCCAGGTCAGTGTTTTTGTGAAGACGTGTATTCTGTTTGGAATTGTTCCCAGTCAAGATGGAGGACTAGATGTCCAGTTGAGTGAATCAGAAATGAGTGTTTTCAGTTGAATATACGAATGTGACTAGTTAATTGAAAAGCAGTACAGAGTAACTGTACTTTAGACACCGAGCACTACTACAAGAGGACCTCAAACTGAGGAGAGTCTGTGTGCGTATTAAAACAGAACCAATTTAATGGTTAGCTTGAACTATGTAACACATGTACAGCTCCAACAGCTCTTTAAAAGTCAAATATTGAACCCTATTTAATCTCTATTTAATGTCGAATATATCAGTAAAGTTAAAGAAGACATTTCCTGAGGTGCATTTTTATGCCTCTGGTTTACTTGCAAACACAATTCTAAGCTATTTGGTCAAATCTTCGAACTATTTATAAACATGGAGGTACAGTCAATGAGGTAATTTCTCAATGTGAAGGAAAAAAGCAAAGGCAAGAAGATTAAAAGCCAGACAAGTTGAAACTCTTGTAAAGCTGGCCATGCCTATAGGCACAAGGAAGGATAAAATGGCACCAGTTATTAGAATCTTCCACAGATTGGCTTTGCCTACAGTTACAAATTTTGTGTAGCAAGAATAGAATGCAAATAACCAACAGATTTGCTGTAACTTGAAACACACACTGCTTTGTTCAAGATCTTTAGCTTGTGATTTAATACTAAACAAAATAGGAAATAATTTAGAAACTCATCTATTAATTCATCTGCACAGCTGTCATGTTTGTTTGCCTCACATTAGTCGTTTCCTAAAAGCATCTTTAACCGAAATTAATGCCCGTCTTAAGTTTCTAAATATAATCACGAAATAGTTGGGAAGACTTGTGGGTTTAGGATGAGGTGCTAATTGTACTTGCTTACAAGTGGGATTGATTAGTAGCATTTGACAGATGAGACATGAATACCATGTCTACCACCCAGTGAGCAGCATTCGTACACAGTTCGTGAGGGGCATTATTGGAGTTTAATCTATTCTTTTTATGTGTGAACATAAAGGTTGCAACACTCAGAAGAATACAATGATTACTATTATTTATTAAACCGTTCAGAAATTATATAAGCACAAAAATGACTGTTGTTGACAATGCTAAGTTTTGTTTCAGGACAATCAGTTTAAAAGCGATAAGTAAACATAATGGCCGTGCTGTTTCAAAGTTTTTTTAAAATAATTTGTGGACATTGGACTGACATTTTGAGTAAATGAATGTTAAACCATGAGTAGTCCTCTGCACTAGATGTGGGGGGTGCGGTGCTCATTTCGGTCAAAGACGGAGCTGCAAATCCATTTAAATACGTGACCGATCACATTAAGTAATTAATTATTAGTTTTGCCCCCCACATGTCCATGTGCTTATTTTGACCATAAGTCATCAGATATAAATGTTTACAGGCTTTGTAGCAGTGTACATTGTACGAAAATAAGAGTTGTTGCTGGCTTGGGGAACGAGGGACGGGTGTGTGAACTTATCATTTAAAAAGCAGATCAGGGATCAGGCGCTGCAGTAAAAAAAAACTTTAGTAAATATTATTTAAATCATTCACGGCTATATGATTGCAGTCATTGCTTTTACAAGCACAGGATCTTCTCCAATCCGAACCAATTCACCACGTGCCCATTTTATTTTCAGCCATTCCTCATGTTCTAAAAGCCCAATATAATATAACAGAGAGCAGCATCGATTTTTACCACGAAACATCAGAAAAACAATAATATTTATAACCTCTTAAGTGTGCCATAATGACCATACGCAAAATAAATGGTGCAAACATTACATCATTATTACAACAATGTAATATTATTGTCTTCATACTCGTCACAGTTGCTCATGTGTTTAATCATGATTTACATTCAATAATGCATCTTAGCCCTGTGAAACAGCAAACAAAATTACGTAGTTTCATTGAAAAAATGACTTTCAGAGACTTTCTCAAAGTAGATTTGCTTTTTGTCACAGCTCAGCTGTAATTGCCAGATTTACAAAGACTTGGTAGGAACAAATACTGCAGCTCTAATGTTAGGAGCGAAGGGCAGAATATATGTGCTTAACAGCAGGCATTCATTAACTTTAAATAATTTGTTTTCGTATACTTTAAAGCTTATTTGTTCTCTGCTCAGGATTGTTTTAACAATGCGGTAGTGCATTTATACTTAAAAGTTGAAATCAAACCAGATGTTTGGTCATATTTACAAAAAGGTATACAGTTCTAACTTAACAGTTGATCTTGCTGCATGGTAATGTGCTTATGTTTATGTCTGATGGTAGCTTGATCAAGCTGGTTCAGGGAAGAGTTCGTGTCAAACACCATTCCTGTCACTGTAAAAAGGTGTGACGTGAAACATGTAGCAGTGAGTGCACACCCTTACAGGTTTCATCTGACCATAGCGAGGCAACGGGGCTGAGTGCGAAGAGCAGCGAGAACAGAAGATCTGTAAAGCACAAGGACAAACTCACACAATGCTAGTACATGTCTCTCTATCTATCTATTCGTTTACCGTCCGTTTTCCCAGTTCCTGGGGTTGGACGTTAATATTTGGAGCAGAGTTTTCCGTCCGGATGTCCTTCCTGACGACAACCACCAGTAAGTGGTGGGAACTTGTGAGACTACTGGACAATTTCACATTTCCGATCGACCTAGTGCATGTTTTTGGACTATGGTAGAAAACCGGAGTACCCGAAGGAAACCCAGGCTGACACGGGGAGAACAAGAAAACTTCACACAGAAAGTCCCCAGCCTGATCCGGGGATCGAACCCGGGACTTCTTGCTGTGAGGCGACAGTGCTGTAAACACTCAGTCACTTCTTGTTTCCAGATAAACCTATTCGAAATGTAATTAAGTAATTAATTATGTAAGCTACTGCAATTCAGCTAAAACAAGTGCATACCTAACAATTAACTATCAACCTTCCATACACTAGAAGAAATGAAACAATCCTAATAAAAACAATATAACAGCCGTTGTGATGCACTGTACCTTTCCACAGCTTCTACAGTGGTGCTTCCTCCGAATGACAGTAAATGGAGCTTTACAAGCAATGCATGAGTGACAGGCCTCGTCTGGAACCCACTCAGGAGGATCTATGGCAAAACGAGAAAAAAAATCCACATTGGTCAAAACAAAAGGCCAGTGACCGTGACAAAGTTTATCATTGCCTGTTTAGGTAAGCTTGTTAAACATGAAAATTGCTGAGTCAGTCATGTTGGCATTTATTTCAGCACTTCAAATTCTTCTCTTGATGGCAAAACACCTGATTTAGCTCATGAGCTCATTATTATGCACTCAATGCACTGGAGCAGGGAAAACGATTCAGGTCAGTGGGGTTACTGGGTACTTAGGAGCTTAAGGAACCAAAACAATGACTAGTTATGTAAATGTTTAAAAACATTAGGTCACCTCTTACCTCCTTAACAGTGACTATAGCCTAGAGGTAGACTAGTTAGCTAAAGGTTGCTAATTCAAGCCCAATCACTTGTGGGGTTGTCACTGTTGGGCCCTTGAGCCATTAACCCTCAATTGTTCAGAATATTGTTGCAGTGGGGAACCAGTTTTATTAAGGGGTTTTATTATCCAAAAGTTGACGGTTTAGTATCTAAAGGTCATTGGTTCAAGCCCCACCACTGCTAAGTTGTTGCCCTTGAGCAAGACCCTTAACCCTTAGTTGCCCAGACTTGTTGTAGGTGAGAAGTTGGTTTTGTGGATGGAGAGAGGCAGGGAGGCATGAGTGAGAAAGGAGACTCACAGCTAGAGAGATAACAAGAACACATGTGGCTCCTTAGACAGTGCACAAACGGTGGGGAAATCCTGGGACTAAATAATTTGATCAGATTTGTTTTTGACTTTGGGATAAATCTAAATATTCTGTTCCCAAGGCGTTTGCATTTCCTAAACCATTTTATTACGACTTTTAATTAAGACCGATTGCTCGACCAAATAAGCATTTCTAACAATTTCTACTGGCAAACTAGATCGGATGTGTGCGTACCAACCTTCAAACTGTCCGTCTCGTGCCTTAGCTGCAAGCTCTGATGAGGACATCGTCTCTTGGCAAAGAGCACAATCTTCTAACCCAGCACTTCCCACTCTTGGTCCTGCGACAAGATAAAACGGTCAATTACTTCAGTGATGCAAGAAACAGTCAGATATGGTTTATCAGCCCGTGTTTACTCACGTTTCTTCTGCTTCTCTGTGTCTCCTTGATCACACTTTGTTGCCATGACCTCAAACAGTGTCTTAAGGATGCTCCGTAGGTCACTTGCATAGTTCGTTTGCAACTGATCAGCCACACCTAAGGACACGCAGTACAGACATGAATGGAACAAATCAATGCAATTGTCAGCAAGGTCAGCAAGATCATTTAGGTAAGAACTGTTTTGGTCTTGTGGTGAGCAAGTGCAGATATTAAATAGTATAATAAGTGAATATATAGAGATATTTGGTTTACAAGCACTAAATTCACTCTATATACAAAGTACTCTAAAAAGTGTTGAACATGGACTGACAGATGTAAAATACAGCCAGTGGCAGTGTGTGTGTGTGTGTGTGTGTGTGTGTGTGAGTGTGCGTGTGTATGTGTGTCATCTTCCATCAGAGTCTTAAGCAGGTCCCTGAATGAATAAAACGTCATTTTAAAACACTGCTTTGACATCAAGTGGTCAACAAATTAGCCATAAAAACCACAAACTGTTATTAGCGCTTCGAGTACACTAAGCCTTCCGACCATGGGTTACTAGTGTGTGCGTGTGCGTGCATGAGCGATAGAGTTTGTAAGTCAATAAGAATATCCTACACTAAATCACCAGTTCACATATCGACTAATTTGTAGCTCTGTCTCTACCACATTTGAGTTCTGCGCAGATTTGTATTAATAATGTACACACACATTCAGCCTTTAACAGACGCCTTTATCCAACGTGACTTACAGTAGTTACAAGATACTGTCGCAGCAATTAGGGTTAAGGACGCAATAACAGCTATCAGCAACCCAGCAGTAGTGAGGTTTGAGTCGGCGTCCTTTGGATTACTTATCCTGTTTCCTACAACTAGCCCCTGGATGCATCAATTTATTCTAATTTGTCAAGAGTATGGTAAGTATTCTCAAGTGTGTGGTTAAAAAAGAAAAATTGAAAAACAATAAATGGATCTGTAATTAGACAGACAGACTGACCACTTTATGGATCCCAAATTTGTGAATTGGATGCACATTTGCAAAATATAAAAAAGTGTCTCTCTACCCTTCAACTGTTGCCTGAAGTGCTCTCGAAATGCGAAGGATGAAATGACAGAATCAGCACATACCTGATATGCAGACAAACAGGCGATGGATGAGGTCACTACTGCTATGGAAACGAGCACGTATTTTATTGTGAGCAAACAGTTTAGAGGCTTGCAGGGCCAGATGAATCTCGTGGTTATCAAGATCCTCTGACATCTCAGTGCTGGTGGTCAGACTACTGACAGAACTGATAGAAAAACAAAAGCTAAATTAATAATGCATAACATACTCCATCAAATGTAATTAGTAAGCTGAAATGATTAAATTAAAAAGCAAAACTTTAAAATATTATGGGAAAAATTATAAGAAATGTGCAATATATTAATGATTTATGTTACCAGTTAGATTTTATTTAATCGGTTGTTTGTTTATTAGGGACTTTAACATCATGGTTTACACTTTGGTTAACTGACTTGCATGCTTTTGGACAGTGAGAACATGCAAACACCGAACAGAAAGAACCCAGTGTGCTCCACCAAGGAATGGAACCCAGAACTGTCAGTGCTACCCACATTTTTCAGAATACTTTTTCACCACTAGGCTTTTAACACATAGCATTAAACCCAATCCATGCAGTGAAACATTTACACTAGTGAACACACACTAGTGAGCTGCAGTGAGCAATAAGCACAAGAACCAGATGTGGTGGGCAGCCCTTGGCACAGTGCTTGGGGAGCAGTTAAGGGTCAGGGCAAGGGTTAGAGGTCAGTCATGATCTGGTGATTCTGAGAATCCGGCAACCTTTCCGATCACAAGCCCAGTTCTCTAATCACCAGGCCACGGCAGCACCCGTAACTTGGACTGTGCCAACAGGTAATACCCAGCTTAAACATTTAGCTTAAGATTGTGTATTGTTCATTTAATATTTAACATTATTAGTCCAACAGCCCACCCTTAAATCGAGACATTATCTTACTGACTTCTTTGCTTGAAACTGTAGTCGTTTACCTGGGTGTATATGAACTGGAAAGACTGCACGTCGTGACTGATACACTTTCACAGTCACTGCTGGTATCTGAACTGAGAGGCGAGACCTGTAGACTTCAACCCACCAATAAAAAATACACAAGAGAAAAAGGGAAACAAAAGAAAAGGGGATAAGAATATTGAAATAAATCTAAACTGCAATCAGAGTTTGTCAAAAAGAAAAGAAATTCTAATATGAAACAAACACAATTTAAATCCCGTCCATGCACCATACAAACCTCGAGCATTTTTGGTTGATTTCTATGGATTGCTTTTCCAGTCTTTCCATGCCTATAGAGCTGGTCGGACCTTGACATTCTCTGTCGCGATGTGGACATCTGTTCGCTGAATCGGAGTCTTTGTGTTGTGAAGGAATGGTGCTTAAGCTACAAGCAAGGCACTTTTCACAACAGGGCGAGTGTGAAAATCTTGCATCCCGCTCCTCGTTTTCCTCCTTCAGGATTCGTGGACCAGGCGGAGGTGGAGGAAAGGGCAAAGGTGCATCTCCTTTGCCTCCAGCAGCGCTGGCAACTGCTGATTGGATCACAGAGCTGGTGATGGTTAATTTGAGCTTGTCAAACTCGAGTGCCCTATTTGTGGTAGTGATAGTTGCCGTAGCAAAATCGTCGCAGACGTCGACACAGCCAGCGGTGCAGCAGACACAGGAGTTGAGCAGGCGGTGAGCAGCTCCTTCGGAAGAACGTGGCATTACCACCAGGTCAGGCAGGCTGGGCGAGCGTGGGTTGAAGATTACCGTTGCGGACAACTTCATGCCACCGGTGCGGTTAGCAATGACCTCTGCTGGTTCCTCTCCATCCTCCCCCTCGTCCTGCTGTCCTTCCCAGCCGTTTACTAGTGGCAATGTGTCTAAGCTTCCTTCAGGTTCAGATGAACCTGTGGTCCAACCACCGCAAGTGGCGTCACCTAGAGGGATGGCCTGCTTTACAGAAGCGAGGTGTGCAGTAGGAGAGGCTAGCTGGTCTTTTTGGGAGCTTGCTGAGCTTCTCTCACAAGATCCACCGCCACCAATTGGCTCTAGGTCATCCATAAAAAATACCCGTTCCTCCTCTTCATGGTGGGCGGCAGGAGCCCTTTGGGGAGAGTTTTCGGTACTAGAAGGTGCACTTAACCCAGACAGACTGGGTCGGTTCTTCTTGAGATCGTGGTTCGGAGACGGCCTCTGGCTTGGGGGTGAGAGTAGTGTTGACATGTGGTCACCTACACGATGCACCATCATGTTAAGCTGCTCTATCTCCTCTTCATCATACTGCATTGAGCAGGCCAGGTCAACCTCCACTTCCTCCTCTCCCTCACTTGGGATGTCCTGCTGGTCTTCCCACATCTCATCTTCCTCACACTGAGAGGCACACAGAGCCAGTTCTACTACTTTATCCACCTCTCTTTCTTCTTCTTGTGGATGGGACTCTTCTTTGGGATGAGAATTACTCTTTGAGCTGGCTGGTTCTGGGGTGGATGAAATATTAGAGCTTGTGGGGAACTGCCCCTCCTGAGAGATACACAGATTACGCTCCAGGGTTGTTAACTCATCGTCCGTCAGAGTCTGAAGCAGGTCCCTGAATGAATAAGGCCAAAACGTCATTTTAAAACACTGCTTTGACATCAAGTGGTCAACAAATGAGCCATAAAAACCACAAACTGTTATTAGCGCTCCAAGTACACTAAGCCTTCCTGCCATGGGTTACTGGGGGGGCAACCAGTACCTCTGACAGCAACGCCATATAACAACAACAAGATGTTTTGAGATAATGATGATGTGTATAGTGTGTAATCAGTATTAAAATATCATGACTGTTAACACATAATGTTAGATGGGCATGTAAATATCCAGTATAGACATCACAAATACCTGATTTTCTTTAGTAATGTGCGAAAAGGTCGGAAGAGCTCAGACATATCTTCAGCCTTGTTTTCCAGGTTAAGGGGTCCTTCTGGATATACAACAAGGCCGCTGAAAACAATTTTAAGTAAACATTTTAATGAAATACATAAAACTCGTTATCTAATCAGGCGGGCCGGTTCTGTGATCGGCATGAAACTGGATTCTCTGGTGACAGTGGCAGAGAAGAGGTCCCTGAACAAACTGCTGGACATCATGGACGATGCGAGGCACCCTCTACACAACGTCA
>JAOTRQ010081557.1:0-11460 GCA_028565875.1 Hoplisoma paleatum
GAAATAAAACCTTTTATTATCTGCATCTTGGGATCCAATGATTGTTTATTTAACTCTATTATTTTTCCTTTTCAAGTTCGTAACAGAATCATTCTTATTACTAACCATGTTGTCTTTCTTAATTTAATTTTAATTCTTTAGTTCAGTTACTCCATAATCACTATGCAATATATTGTACCACACACTAAACAGGACAGCAGTCATACTTGACACAGCCAAATATCTGATCATATCGGAATGTAGACACCCAACTAGCCAATAGCAAAGCAGTTTCAGTACAAAAACAAGTCAAGTCAACTTTATTTATATAGCGCTTTTTCCAATAGATATTGTCTCAAAGCAACTTTACACAATATTCCTCCTCAAAATACACAGATATTTATGTTAATAAATGAAACTAATCACATGATAATAAGGCTAGTTTATGCGGACGCAAAAAAAAATCTACCAATGATCAACCGACTTACTTGTCATTGTCAACGGCCTTCATCACTTCTTTCTTCCATTAACATAAGTCTGTCGTCTGTCATCCTAATGAAATTGCTAAAGTATACTTTCTCACAATCAGGCAAGCTTCATGTTGCAATATAGAATTTTGGACAATAAAACAATCTTTGTGTATATTCCTTGATCTTTTTGTGTTGAAACAACTATGTTGAAAACTTTCGCTTTTGTATTTAGTATGAGCTTAGTTATTTTAGACAGCACATTTAGAAAGATGTTAGTGAGAACAATATAGCAATGTAAAGTTGGGGACCTAGTAGATAGGCATGTTTTCATTATGATTAAGTTGCTTTTTTGTGTTTTCTGGCCTCCTTCTTCTCTCTGACAAATATTCACAAATATTCACTAATGACAAAGATTGTTCTGGAATAAAACGACATCATATGTTTTTTTTCAAATCTCCACCAAAGTCACTGTTTATGACCACATTAACTGATCAATTAATTAGCATTAAAGAAAACATGCTCATCGTAAACCAGATTAAATACTGCAATTTTTAGTCTCTCTCTCACTCTCATAATATCTGACTTCGCTTATTTTAATATAGTCTAATTTCTGCCAAAGTGGTGTGTTTAGCACTTCCAATCTAATACCCCTGACCTATATTACACCTGCTAACTGTTAATTACATTCAGAAGTAAAACATCAGCATTTTCAAATTGCTGGAACTGATAGTGCTCTGTAAATAATAAACAATAGAGTAATGGGTCTCTGTGGTGAAAGACAAATGTGGTTTAAGCTTCTAATTGGGACCAGGAAGTGGTGTGTAAATGAATGATATTTAAAGAAATATTCTGTTACTTGCACACATCGGCCCATCATACTGTGCGGGTACCTCGTGCAGTTTAATCTCAGCACTACAATCCCTGCAAATATGAAAATGTGTATGATTGTAAAATGTGTAAGTTCTACATATATTTCACTACACATGGTTTATATACCATGGGCTTACAAAAGTTAAAGTTACACAAAATCTAATCAATGGTTAGTGCCAGTTCCTGGTTTAGATAAATAGGAGGATTATGTGAGCAATTGCGTCCAGCTTGAATATTTTGCTAGATCAAACATGCAAACATATGTGGTGGCAATCCTTAATGGGAGCAGTTACAAAAAATGACTTAATTGACTGTGGAGACATTATAAAGAGTATTTAGTTGTTATAGCACATGATAAAAATGAGGTGCTACAGTTAGCCAGATTTCATCTGCTTTGCTAAAGTACTACAATACTTAAAATTAAAAAAAAATTCAATTCAAAATACTTAAAAAAAAAAAAAATCAGAAAAGAAGTTAGATATAAGTGAAATCGTCCCATTGGATTGACAAGGTTCTATTTGTATTCATAGCAGTTTTTAGATATTGAGCTTTAAAGATTTAGTTTTCCACATAGCAAATCTGATATGTAGAATATCCAAATTTCTCACATTCTAATAATATTTAAATTTGAGAGTCCAAAAAGCAGAGTACTAAAAAACAGACAGAACTAGAATATGTGAATGACTCAATTTTGGCAAAACTAAAGACTTAGTCTTTTGCCAATTTTGGCAAAAAAAATAGACTATACTATTTTCCAAATATTATAGCAAGAGAAGTGGAGAGAAGTGCAATGCCATACTCATACTAGATTCTTCCCGGCCCCATACATCTCTAATATCTACTTAATGACTTTGCTAAGCGTGGTAAATACAAACCTCAAATAAATAAATTTGTATCACATCTATAAAACCTAAAACCTTGGTCTGTCTACCTAATTTATTTCTGCATCAACGGCCGTATGTGGTCAGTATGGGCATTTCCAGTATTTAATATGTCTTTTGGTTGTTGTTCACAACAACACAAAAGTGGAGAAGCTGTCTAATGTGTTTAGGTCATTTTAAAACAACCCCCACAAACCCATACCCATACATTTTATAGGGGAATTGGTACGTATTGTCACAATAAGTAAATCCGAAGCTCTTTGCTATACACAACATAAGCGCCAGATAAATCGCTTAAAAACTATGAAAGCGAAACTGCAGTTTGCACAAAGCTTTGTCTGTTTTATTTAAAATGTGCAGCAGAGGGCGTTATGAACAGCAAACCCAACAAATGTGTGTTTGTAGTTGTGTCCATGCATGACGTAATGCTTTAACAAACACATACTCAGCATCATACTAAATTATCACAGAATTTTTCACAGTTTCTGTGTAAATCTGTTGGAGGATATTTCAAACAAGATATATTTAAAATAAAATACCAAGTCAGTTCAATTTTATATTCATGTATGTATAACAACAAATATTGGTTATAACAAACTGCTTTTGTCTTGTAACTTATTTGTTTTAGAATTTACAATGCTATTTTTACCACTATTCTTTAAACACATAGGAATTATTCCTCCACATTTAACCAGTCCATGCAAACACATTTTTACAAACTAATGAACACAATTGGGGGCAGGAGTGAGCACATATGACCGGTAGGCAGCTTTAGCCACGATGCCTGTGAAGCAAAAAGGGGTTAGGTGTCTTGCTCAAGACACTTGAGCAACCTTCTGATAAGTTTTCTAACCAGGACATGACTGCTCCAACCCACATTGTCTTATGTGGTTCTAAACATCTCTATGTTAAAACAGCTCACTATCCACCCTAATTTAAAATATTTAATCTTCTAACCCTGTGTAATGTTACTGATTATACACTACACATAGCATTTGTGCTTTTGAATAGGTATTAAAAGACACAAATACAGCTAAACAAATGGTTTGGGCTGACGTGTGAAGATTCTCAAACTCTAAATTATTGGTGGAGACGAGCCTGTCTGCCGACAGCTTATGAATGGGCCTTAACCCAAACATTGTTCCAGTAACAAGACAGATCACAAACACTAAATAGTCAGACTCTGATTTGTCTCTTTGTTGAGGAGACCACAGGCAGATTCAGGAAAGTACATTTATGTAAACAAAACATTGCCTCACAGTCCATTTGGCACCATTTGTTTAGTGATACATGGTCACTTGCTTTTTCCAAATCTGTCAATAGTTATAAGATTTTTAATCTTTCTTTTATATCATCCGCTTTTTTGATCTTGTATTTTTGATCACATAATAATATATTGCACAATGCAGTGCTTCAAAAAATTTCACGACTCCAATTTTTCTAATTTGAAAGGCATTTTTTATTGAAAATGTAGTGTCTTGAAGAATAGGAATATATCACACACAATGTGGAAACAATGAACATAATTTTGCCATTCAAAACTTCCTGTTAAAACAAGTTAACCTTCAGAAATTTGGTTTGAGGATTAATTCTTATCTTGACCAGACAATCAATAACAAAATTTTATTAAAACAGTGTTTTATAGTCATGGCCCTTTTGGTCTAACACCTTCCATATGGAGGAATTATCAACATCACCTTCAATTTCAGTCAAATTTGTAATTTGCTGAGTGACAGTTTGTGACACAATAGCCATTTATATGGTACTGTTTTAATCATTGTTTTAAACTATGTATGGATTTATTCCCAATACCTGATTTATTGATTTATTTGTACCATGTATGTTTGCATGATGGATTAAATTGTGTTCCAGCGAAAGGAATACCTTTAATTTTGAATAATGAGAAAACTGTCGATTAACATTTGACCTTTTTTTTAAGACAATGAGTTGCACCCCTTTACTTTTTTTGTAAAGGCTATGGTATTTTTATTTACTGCAACTACATATGTATATTTAATTTGTATATGCATACATTTGAAATTTGGGTCTGTGCAATTAAAAACATGTTTCACACCCTTCAAAAAAGTTTATGTATTGCATTATGTACAATATACTTAAAATATATAGCCAGGAGGCCCTCGATACAACTCGTAAAACATCTAAACTCAAAGTTCTCATCTACTTTGGATTTGGATTTTAGAATAAATCTTTTCTTTATGTTCTTACTTCACTGTCTCAGAGGTGATGAAAGATCCTGGGGTTCTACAGCACATGTTTTGATCCATTCAGCATGTGATTGTTTTTTTAGTTGCAGACTGATGCTTCATTGTTTCAATACAGCTGAGACTATTTATGTGCTCACACACAGTTGCCTCAGGGTTTAATTCACTTGCTGCAGAGTGTTGTTATGGGTTACGGCCCACCAGGGCTCGTAGATGTGGGTGTGAAAGATCATCCTTTACCGAATTATTAAACTGGGGGATGGAAAGATGGCTGAGTGTGAGAGGACAGTGTGATACTGGACACCAGTGTTCTCTTTATTTATTAGGGGAAAGTGACAAAAAGGCTGGGCTGAGTTCAAAAGGGTCAGGTACAGTTCAGGAAGGCAGGCGCTGTATATGCTAACAGCTCCTGAAAAATTCATCAAAGCACCTTTAGCGTTGCCAGGCCTTTTATTAGAAAACATACTACTAATTAATTATCTTCTGTTACTTGCTGTGTGTAGAGGAATCACTCTGTGATGTTTTAGGATGAGACTAATGTAAAGTCATATTTAACTTTGGCACTACATATTTTTTTAAATCATTGTTTAATAGACTTCTGTATATTATTATAAGAAGTAGAGCATCCCATAAAGAGCAAAGAGGCATGAGAACTTGAACTTACCTAAAGGCAAAACACAGTATAAAGCAATGAGCTGTCTGACGTCTGAGAGAGATGGCATGGGCTCAATATCTGCCTGCCTCAGGCTCGTACCTAGGTAACTGTACTCCCCTTGAGAGAAACATAGAGAGGGAGAAAGACAAAACAATTTACATAAGAGGGACTATATCATAACCTGAGCTCGTATAAACTGGTGACTAAAAGTCTTCTTGTGAGTAGGGTTGGGCTGTATTCATGACTAAACACTGATGAGAGTTTTTGTCACATATTCTGTTACATTATACATAAAAAGCATGAAATACGTGAAATGCAGTGAAAAATATTTAACCCCCCAAAATTTATTTTGTATTTGACTCTTAGATTTATAGGGAAGAAACCATAACTAAAACAAATATTAGAATTATTTTTAAAACCACAACATAATTGTATTAAAGATCTTTTAAATTTGAAAGAATACCAGTTTATGCCTCATCAACCATAATTATGCTACAAAGAAATACAAATATATTTAACTAAACAGTTTAATTAAAAACAATTTTAGTTAATAAAAATGAGGATACCTTTTTTATTTAAACCTCCGAAATTGGGTTTGGCATACTCAACTGTTGAAGTGAGATCAAAAGAGCTGGCTGATGCCATTTAAAACAATGTTACAGCAGCTTAGCAGTAAAAAAAAGACTCAACAAAGAATTAGAAATCAGCCTTTCCACTTCCCAGAAAACAGTCTAAAAGTGGAATATATTTTAGTCAACAGGCAATCTGCCGAGGTCAGGCCTTCTAATCAAGTTCATTCGGAGAGAAAATAAAACATAAAATGTCATTACTTGGACCTTCAGTAGTTCAGTAGACTAATGCCACTGTTGGTTTAAAAGTACATCTCAATCAAGAAGTGAATGCTTAACAAGTTTAACTATCATGGGAGGTGTGCAAGGTAAAATGAAAACATAAACTTTGCTAGAAAGAACAAGACCAAGTGTTATATACCTGATGCAGTAGTGTCACATTTTGATTAGTAAAGTGTAACCACAGCACTTACCTCACTGACCCAGAAGAAGTGTGGGCTCCCAAGACTGTTAGTCAGTGATCGCATATGCATGGCTGAGTTAAAATTTCTATTTTTGTACTTGAATATTTTTATTTTTTGTTATAACTTATTGGGTTTTCTTTTGTAGTTGGTGGTGTGGCAGGTTCCGGACCGCCATTTTTGTCATGCTAATTCACTCATCTTTAGTTTGCCTAATTATTTTATTGCCGTGAATAATAAAATTATTATTATTCTGCATTTGGGTCTTGAGTTTTGTTATTTAGTTTCATATTCTGTCTGATTTTTTTTTTACAAAATCGTAACACCAAGATGTATGTGCATTGCACAGATTTCACAATTTTATAATTTACCCAAATTAAAGATTTACCAAAAAACAAAAACAAAATTAAAGACCAAAAACCAACTACAGCACACCAATAAAGAACTTCATAGCAACTGTTAAGGCTGGATGATGCTTTGCTTCATGTGAGATGACATGACATGGGATATACAAGCAAAAAACCTTCAAATATCTATTGCACTGAGAAGTGGGGCAGAGTTTTTCCAACCAATGTGAAGTCTGGTAGATGGCTATAAGAGGCACCTCACAGAAGCTATTTCAGCCAAATTGACTGTTTTTATGTGGTAGGGTGTCCCAATGTTTTCTCTGTTAGAAAAAGCAATGCAATGTTTATTTGTTTACTTGTAAATACATTAATGTTTTCACTTATAAAGAAAAAACAAGATTTACCACAACTATGTGATTTTTTTTATTACTGAATACCCCAATTTAAATTAAACCCCAATTCTCTCACCTGACTATATATTTTACAGTGAGGATGTTTCACCCAGTTAAACACACCACCTTTCTCTCTCTCTCTCTCTTGTGTGTGTATGTGTAGCGTGATCTGCAGCATGGCGGCTCAGAGATCGCGTTTTTATGGAAGTTTAAGCCAACAGAACGGTGTGCGTGTGATCTGTGCAGGAAGTGTAGAAGAAGTTTGTTTAGCGGTTGGAAACGTGGTTGGGCATGAGAACGTTGTGTCGGCTTCCCGAATGAAAAGCGCGGTAGTTCTCTTCCTCAGTGACGTGGAGAATGCGGCGATTGTTATTAAAAGAGAGATTGTGATAAACAACACGCTGAAAATCTCTTAGTTCACCTGCTAAAAAAATCATGCTGTCTATCGTTCCTCTTTTTATTAGTGATGAACAGAAAAGTAAAGAACTTAGCTTTGGGCGGTTGGTTTCCCCCATTAAAAAAACTCCCCCTTGGCTGCAAGTCCCCACTTTTAAAACATTTGGTTTCTTTTAGAAGAGTGGTTTTTATGATTATGAAAGAAGGTTTGGACGAGTTGAATACTGTTTTTAAAATCACAGTTGATAACTTTGATTATAACATTTTCGTATTATCAGACACTAATATGCAATGTTTTAAATGTGGTGGAATGGGACACATAGCTCGTGCTTGTCCTGAAAATAAACCTGCAGATTCTGGTACCCGTGAGCAGCCTGGACAAGATGCCACAGAAACTTCTGAGGCCAGTACCACCATGGCTGAGGCTGGGACTGAGGTGGAAAGCTCTGAGTCCGCTACCCCACCTAAGACGATGGATGGTGACCCCCCTGCCCAGACCACTGAAAAAGATACCACTGGTGCAGACACAGTGGAAGCTGAAGTGGCGGTGGCAGAAGAAGGACACAGCTCCCACTTAGAAACACAGTCTAATATAGATATAAACGAGGTTGAAATAGAAGAACCAACGTTTAAAATCCCGAATAAAAGAAAGAAACAAGGGAAAAGACAAGTAAACAAACAGGCAAAAAGAGATAGGAAGGCTGAGGAGAGAGAGAGTCAGACAGTGATGAGTGTGTGTCTGACTCCATACTCAATTTTCACTCCCAAAAAGAGCAGTTACAAACCATGTTCTCAGCTGAAGACATCAAAGCTTTTTAAAAAAACACTAAGTGGCAAAAAATGTTTTAATAGAAGAGAGCTTTAATTGATCAAGAAAATTTTAGATTAAGAAAATTAATAACTAAAGTGAACAGAGAAACTGTCGATCAATAGATACATTGATAGTTTTTTTATGAATCAGTTTTTACTTTTATCGTCATTATGAATGGGATTCAGATTGCAACTTATTAACGGTGCCAGAGAGCATGTAAAAAGGGCAAAGTTATATGAACTTTTAAAACAGAAACACATTGATGTGGTAATGTTACAGGAAACATATAGTGATTGATGTATGTAACTCGGCTGAATGGGTGAAAGAGTGGGATGGATTGGCAGTCTTAAGCCATAATACATCACGGAGTGCCGACGTCGCTGTTTTATTTGCTCAGAATTTTATTCCTGATTCTTATGTAGTTGAGGAGTTTTTAAATGGAAGGATTTTAAAAGTAAAAGTTTTTTTTTGAGACAGAGGTTTTAGTTTTTATCTATGCATATGCACCCCCAATGCAGTGGACAGAATGCTGTTTTTAGACAAGCTAAACAACATTATTGGTGATTGCAGCACCTCTGCTGCAATCACCAATAAAAATCAAGATTTTTATTGTACAGATAATAATCTAGACAGAAACCACGAAGAACCGCATGCAGCTTCTCGAAAGCATCTAAAAGAAATGAACGAGCTTAGTGATGTATGGAAAAATTTACACAAAAATGAAAAACAATACACATGGGTTCATACATTTAATAATATGCTCTCTCTGGCAAGATTAGACTGTTTTTACACTTTTAAACATCAATTGTCTTTTTTTGTTATATCGTCCCAGTTGACTTATCTGACCATAGCATTGTCCAGGGCAGCGTCGCTAAGCAAAAAAATCTAACACAGAAGTGCATACTGGCACTTCAACACTGCACTTTAAGAAGATGCTTATTTTAGAGAGTCTTTTATTTATTTTTGGAAAGTTTTTTAAAGGGGAGTTTTTAGTTCCTTGCAGCAATGGTGGGATGTAGCAAAGACACAAAATATTCTGCCAGCAATACACTCTCAATATCACTAGAGATATGATTAGATCATTAAAAGGTTTGGAGACAGAAATAGTGGAACTCCAAAGTTTGGAGACCACAGGAAATAGAAGATACAATTAGGTTCAAAGAGAAAGAAGCAATAATGAATGACCTACTAGATACTACAGCACAGATTTTAAAATGCCGTTGGTTTAAAAATGTCAATGAAATGGATGCACCATCCAAGTTCTTCTTTGGTCTTGAGCAGAAAAATGGACAGAGAAGTATGATAAATGCTTTGCGTACAGAAACTGGAAATCTTGTACAGCAGCAACACGTCAGCAGCACAGATACTAGAACAAGGTTTTCTAGACAGCCTGCCAAAAATCTCTGAACAAACTGCAGAAGTAATGGCAGAAGAGTTTACACCTGAGGAACTCCATAAAACGCTACAGGAAATAGAGAACGGAAGGGCGCCAGGGTTAGATGGTCTCCCTGTAGAATTCTACAAATCTTTCTGGGCACAAATAGGGCAGGTCGTGCTGGAAGTCCTCCAGAACAGCATACAAAAAGGGAAGCTCCCACCGAGCTGCAGGAGAGCCGTGCTCACCCTACTGCCAAAAAAGGGAGATCTGACACATCTAAAGAACTGGTGCCCAGTGTCACTATTGTGCACTGACTACAAGCTGCTCTCAAAAACATTAGCCTCAAAACTAACTAAGGTAATGGGACACATCATCCATCATGACCAGTCATACTGTGTGCCTAGTAGGTCTATATTTGATAACATACACCTAATTCTGAATGTTTTGGACATCTCTAAACTATTGGGTTTAAAGACATAAAACATTTTTTAAAATCAGGAAAAGGCTTTTGACAGGGTGGAGCATGAAAATCTGTGGACGCTTTTGGAGGGTTTTGGGCTCAACCCAGGTTATATAGCCATGATCAAGATCTCATACTGTAACATTGAGAGCATATTGAAAATTAATGGCGATCTATGTGCACCTTTTTAAGTGGAGAGGCGTTAGACAAGGGTGTTCCCTGTCGGGCATGCTGTATAGCCTAGCCATTGAACCACTTTTACGTAAACTAAGAGAAAATCTTTCTGCTTTTACTTTACCGCAGTCCGGTGACTCTCTGGTTTTATCAGCATATGCTGACGACCTCGTTGTTATGATAAACACACAAATGGACATTGATCTTTTAACTGATATTTTTTAAGACTTTGAACTTTTATCATCGGGTTAAGATAAACTGGGACAAAAGTGAAGCCATTTTAGTGGGGGAATGGAACAACCCAAAACCAACACTTCCCGGAGGATTAAAGTGGAAACAAGGCTTTAAGTATTTAGGTGTTTACCTCGGCAACTCAGAGTTTTTAAGTAAAAATTGGGAGGGAACAATTGAAAGAATAAAAGGCAAACTGAAAAAGTGGAACTGGAAAATAATACCAAAGATGTCATATAGAGGGTGGATTTTAGTAGTTAATAAACTTGCAGAATTATCCCTGTGGCACAGACTGGCATGTCTAGACCGACCACCAAACGTGATAGCTAATGTCCAAGTCAAGTCAACCTTATTGTTAGTGCTTTTGCCAATAGACATTGTCTCAAAGCAGCTTTACAAAAAATAGGATCAACAGTACTAGAGGAACCTCTTGTCTACGGCTCACAATTGGACATCACCAGAGAAAGTGGCTTCCAACTAACTAGAGCCCTGGTCTCATCAGGGACTGTTACAGTATAGAAGCTGGTCGGTGTCGAAAGGGTTGACCTTTCCAGAGCGGTGAACTTGGTCGGCAGTTTTAGTACTGAGATCTCTGCGCATCGCTGACAAATTTCTGGGGAAGCTGAAATCCACCCTTACAGCAGAAGAACGAGCACTACTGCTGGACTACACGAGTGAAAACCATGATGCAGATGAAGGACTTTTCCCCCAGGTACACATCACCCCAAACTTCGATGGATACGAGGGACCCCTTCTGGAATTCACAGACGAGCAGAATATAGACATTCAAGTTGCAACAGAAAAAACCTTCTACAGAGCATGTGTAAAAGTTCTCAATAAGAACAAACTGAACTGTAGGATGGACACTCCATAGAGAAATGTTCCAGGTTTTAATAATATTCTTAACCAGAATGGAGGGTACTGTATAAACCGCCAGTATCCAAAAAAACTGCAGACTTACAATGGTAAAGACGCGAGGTGTATATTGAAATCTTTAATTCTATTTTTCTTCATAAATGCATGATTTGGTGAGTAACTAATGTTATTGTTGACTTTTGGAGGTGTGTACAGTGCGGTAGGGATGGCGTCCCTCCGCCATGGATTTAAATGTATCCCGGAAGCCGGTGTTATGGTGGAGGACGTTCTCCTCGCTGTAGGAGAGAA
>JAOTRQ010081575.1:0-11460 GCA_028565875.1 Hoplisoma paleatum
ACACACACACACACACACACACACACACACACACACACACACACACACACACACACACACACACACACTACTTATTACGGCTCGCCATAAGCAATATTGCTCACAGCGGTGGATTGGAACTGGAGTTCTTTTTACTTATCAACTAATTTATCTCCAGATGTTAGAAAGATGTGTATACAGAAACAATAAACTGTGTACGATAAACTGTAACATTCTGTATTAGCTCAAGCTGAGTGACATAAGTGGAACATTGTGTTTGATATGAACTAACTACAGTATGTTTGTTCTATTGCAGTTATCCCCTTTTCAATCCAAATCTGCAGAGGGTGGCTGGATTGATATTTTACGTTATTTAAAAAGGAATCTTTGGAATCGTATATAAAGCTGTTATTAGACAATCCATCATAGATGATTCACAGATGATACACAGTATTTAAAATCTAATTAGCTATGACGGGGGCAAGTTAATATTAATTTAAAGCCATTTAAAATTAATACACTTACATTGTGTGTTTAGGCTTAGTGAAGTGTGTATAACTGTAGTAATGTTAACATTACCCCACATATATAAGGGCTGCCATGTTAATCTTTGCTACATGTTTGAAAGAATTAACACATTAATAAATCAACGCAAATGAACGTCTGGCGAACGTCTTGTTTAAGGGCACTTCAGTCGTGACCTGTCAGCTCTAGGAATAGCAAAGGCAACCTTCCGATCAGAAGCCCAATCTAATCAGGCCTAATCATCAGGCCATGACTGGTTTATAAAAAAAGAAAAAAAAAAGTCCAGCGCAAAGGACATATGAAAATAAAAAATAGCATTAAAAATAAAGTATGCTTTCAACTACAACACTTACAGTATGCAAAATACATAAATATGAAAGTATTTAAGTTTTTTTAAAGTTTTTTTTTTCTGGGCTTCAGGACGGTAGAGACTTATAATTGTCTATTAATGTCTCTAGACTAAAAGGCTAAGTATCCATACAAAAGAAACAAATGATGCCTTTTATGTATTATAGATAGGCAGTTAGGTGCAATTACTTCACGTGGGTGGGGTATTAAGTAAACAACACAGATTCTAATAGCAGTTTCAAGACCATAAAACATAATTACTTCCCATGTTTAAACCACCATGAAGGCCAGACATTTAAATTATATCCATCTGCCAGAGACCTACCTTAGAAACCAATCTTAATAAGACCACACATGCTGTCTTTTCAGTCTCCTTGACAAATTATATTAATCGCTTACATTCCTTGGCACTGTATTGGCTGTTCACTTTATGGTAAAAAAATCAATTGTGTCCCATACTGCATGTCAAAACCATTAGTCAAAGTAATATTTAGAAACTGGGATTACCAGCAGATTAATATCGGAAAATAGCAAACAGACTGGAACATCAACCCAACCTGAAACATGAACAATTTAGCTTTAAACATATGTTTTGCCTTACACATGTAAAAAGACAGTTTTTTTAAAAATATTAGTACCCTAAACTAGATTTATGAATTTAACAAAAGTGAGGTAGCTGAGTGTTGGGATCTGAGGCCGGCAAGTTTGCGTGTGTGCGGGGAGGGGGCGTGTGGTTGCCGTGGCAACACGGGTGGTTGCGCTATGCGCTTCCGAGGTCTCGCGCTCCTTATGACCTACACCTGTCAGTGATTGGGGGTTAATAAGGGTGCTATTTGTAGACGAGGGTTTCACCGTTCCGCGGGGGTTGATCGTTTTATGTGTCCCGTGCGTCTTGTCTCCCTAGGCAAGTTCCAGTTCGTCCAGTCCCGGCAGCACCGGTGGAGCATCTCAGCGCGATCCTGATTCTGATCTCTCTGGTGGATCGTGGCGTTCGTGGTGGCTCGTCGGTCGTGATCCCGGCCGTTCTTCGTCCCATAGTTCGTACCAGTCTGAGACAGCGTGAGTTTTGGTTGTCGCCGTTGCCTCGAGAGACTTTGGGTTTTGTTTTGGGTTTCCCGTGTTGAACATTCTGGGCACAGCCCAAGATTAAAATAAACTCTGTTTTGAACTATCCAGCCCCTGACTCCGTGTGTGTGTGTCTGGCCCTTAAGAGTTCCTTACAAACCGGGACACGATCCCTAACAGTACGAACCCCCCTAAATGGAACCACCAGACACACCACGTTCGGGAGCGGGCGCGCCTGTCGCTTGTTTCGGTCCTTCGGTCCGCCAGCTGGAAAGGATGGTGGATGCCTAGATCGAGGCGGACCGTGCCCAGGCTCTCCAGCTCGGTGAAGTTCTCCGTCGGGTGGCGGTCGTTGTTGATCGTTTTCAGGACACCTTCACTTCACCTCCTCTGGTCCCGACGCCGCCTGTGGAGGGCAGTCCAGACACATCTTCCGCATCGACAGGAGCAAACCCCATGTCTTCCCAAGTCCAACCTGAGTGCCATGGGGTGGCGCTAGCAGAATCTTCTGGTTTCGTGTCTCTGCAACTCTTCCCCGTTCCTTCGGCCGTTTGAGGATGGATCCAGCTCTACGTCAAGGGAGAACAGCGCCGAGTCCTCCACTGAATCGTCCACATATATGAGGGCAGAATCGTCATCCCTTACAGAGGCCCAATCCGGGTGCCTGGGACAGGTGACCACCCCGCATTACCTGCCAGCGTCTACGCCGCGTGACGGTCAGTAAGGAGGGTCCAAGTCTCGCACCAGTGATCGGGGAGAGGTTCTGGTCCGAGCCCCGCCGCCCGAGGCTGACCCCTTTCCAGCGTGACCGCCGAGTCCGGGAGGGGGTTTGTATTTACTGTGGCTCCCAAGGTCATTTTATTCGGGAGTGTCCGGTGCGGCCCATTGTTTAATGTTGTACGTCATGTCATAAGTTGACATTGGTTCTGTCCCGTCTGAGTTAAGTCTAGCTCGTTTTCGGTAAAGCCTGAGTATTCGGTTCCGTCTGAGTTAAGGTTAGTTTGTTTTCGGTAAAGCCTAAGGAGATCTTGTCCGGAAATTCTGTCTACATAAATAAGTTCGCCGCCCCAAGTAGGAAAAAGCCTGAGTTAAGTTTTCGGGTTAATTCTGATTTCGATTGATAAAGCACCTTGAAGCAAGGTTCATTATTTGTGTTTGGCCCTTAGACCTCTGTGGCCCCAAACCCAAGAAGTTCCCCTGAAGTCTGGGCTGCCCGAGAAGCCAAGGAGCGGGGGGTTTAGGAGGGGGGCTTTAGCGGGGAGGTAATGTTGGGATTCGTCGTTTTATGTGTCCCGTGCATCTTGTCTCCCTAGGCAAGTTCCAGTTCGTCCAGTTCCGGTGGAGCATCTCAGCACGATCCTGATTCTGATCTCTCTGGTGGATCGTGGCGTTCGTGGCGGCTCATTGCTCGTGATCCCGGCCGTTCTTCGTCCCATAGTTTGTACCAGTCCGAGACAGCGAGTTTCGGTTGTCGCAGTTGTCTCGAGAGACTTTGGGTTTTGTTTTGGGTTTCCCGTGTTGAACATTCTGGGCACAGCCCAAGATTAAAATAAACTCTGTTTTGAACTATCCAGCCCCTGACTCCGTGTGTGTGTGTGTCTGGCCCTTAAGAGTTCCTTACAAACAGGGACACGATCCCTAACAGATGAGCTTTTTTCCACTGTGCTCACACTTATAAATGTTTTGTAGCAAGATATTTCCTAACTAAATACATCGTCATCATGCTTAGTGAATTGCGCTCATGATGCTCAAGATTGTGCTGTTTCCTGCTGTTTGTCCATATGCAAGGCCTAGAAACGTTTTGCCTTTGGCACAAGCCAGACTGCTAACAAATGTATCCCACAGACTTCAGACTAAGACTAAATAAATTGTAAAAGTCCCATTTTTGAGTTTATTTGTTGGGGGGGAAGTTGTTAATAAGTTAATTAAAAAAAAACCTTAAATGTTTAATTGTTTTAACTTATTTTAAGAAAATCTAATCGAATCTACCGAATAAAAAAATAAGCGTTCCACAGACCTAATATTATTACACATTAACATGAGGTTACATTAATTCATTATACAAAGTTCAGTGCAAACCAATTACTTAGCCATTGTGCAGACTTAATAAAATACAAAAGGAAATTAGATTTAGAAATCTAAAGCTTTTTTTTTTTTATTACGCAGAGTTTTTCATAGGGCATACGTTAACATACGTTAACGTACGTACGTTACATAACATTATAAAAATGGATCAATAAAGTAACTGCTTATTTTAATCACAGCACTAGTGGGTGGGGTATATTAGACAGCATTTTGCACTCAAAGTTGATGAAGAGCGAGTACGGCAAGGACCAAGTTATGTTTAGACAAATCAGAGTTAAAACAGCTGTTTTTTGTTAAAAACACCTGAAAAAAATGCAATGTAAAAAAAATATTCTAAATTCTAATGTTATGCCTGGTCTGTGTACCAGCCCTGGTTAGCTTTCTTCTACTTTCAGAAACATAATAGTAGGTAGATGCATTACTGTAGTTATTTAATCAACACAACATAAGAAACATAAAAAAGTGCAATTGTATGCTAACTTGCAATGACAATTCAAGCCAACATCTAGATACTGTATGGGTTTTTTTTCAATTACTCTAATGTATGACCTCAACGTGAATAAAAGAGAAATGTCTAAGCCAAAATAATATAGCACGTACGCCAAGTATCCTCTTAAAACAGTACTCCACAATGTGCAGCTGATCCTGATTCATTAAGATAACAAATGCTAAATAAACAGGACAACTAGTCCCCCTTTGTTTTCATTGATGGAGAAAAAAAGATATGTTTATTTCATCTGAAATTAGGAAGTGATCTGCTCAGTCATGACTGGTAAAGAAAATTAACTGTGCGATGATCCAGCGCTGTTTCTGCACCTGAGCCTAGATAAAATACCCAGAGCTGCAATCAAACTAAATTGTCTGCCCTGCTACCAGGAGGCTCCCCAGAATTATTTTACTTCAACCGTAACATGACGACACCAAGTTTTACCAGATAAATCATACAGTGCATTGCACAAGTCTTGTGATCAATCTATGTAGTGATAAAATTGAGGTGATTTTTTTTACTGCTAATCAGTACATGGTCAGATGCCCTAAATTAATTGAATTTAAAGGGGGTATGTGCTTCTATTTAAACATGTATTTGTGTGCGTGATTTTGTGCAGAGAAGTTTATAAACTAGTTTAATTATTTCTAGATTAAGCCCATTTCTGAACACCCTGTTTTGAGCTATGTCACTTATGCTAATAAGCAGTTGCCCAATATGCTCCACCTACAAAATGTGATACAAATGTCAGAATCTGAAGTTCTCAATACAGCAGTAAAATAGTTTGTTCATACTAAAAACCTTTCAGCGATACAGGACACGGCCTTCAAAAATAAACGCCGTGGTTCTGTTATTTCTTTCTTGTAGAGTCTAAAGAGTTGTTTTTGCAGCCAGCAAAAGACAACTCTTCATTAAACTTGCCTGTTGATATTATCCATGCATATGTATCCACATTGTACATGTAAGCAACAAATCTTTGAGCAATATGGTAAGCGTAGCACTGGTGAGTATTACAAGGAGATGTGTGGTATGAAGATTAATCAGGTAGATATTATTTCACAATACTACAGAGGTCAAAAAACAAGAATATTAAAAACAATTTACTGAAAATAGATTTCATTCAAACTTAGGATGTGTATAAGAGAAGTCCCACTTACAAGCAAAAAATGAATTTTACATATGAACCATTTAAAGATTTTGACCTAATATTAATTCAGAGGATAATCAATGCATCAAAATCAGCTTAGCAGTATGAAACACATTTTACAAAACCAGTACTCTTATAAATGCAGGTTCTGCCAACCAAAGCTCACAAAAAACTGAAAAAGAATTAAGAGCGATTGGTGATTGCTACTCTTACTTGATGACTTTTTCCCAGGATCCTAGTAAAAGCTGCAGTAAGAGAGTAAGTGATTTCCTAACATTAGTCACACGAAAAACGTTTAGACATGTAGATAAAGGCATACTTAGTGGCCTTCAAAACCAATGCAAAATATGAATTATGTGGCAGCAGATGTTGCATTTAAATCAATTAATTTAAAAAAGATAGATGTAAGAAACTTGCAAAATAAGTTAATGAGTGGTCTATATTAAGCAGAAAGTGACCTGAGTGAGTTTGATGAGGGCCAAATTGTTATGGTTAAACAGGGTTTATGTGCAAGATATTCGATTGCTTTTATATTTAGTCTGGAAATTGTAGGTCACTATAGCTGCAGCCCACCAGATTTATTGTCTAAATTAGGAGCAGCATCATTCTTGAGTTGGATTGGAACAAATGTTTTAATTAATAGTATAAGTGTGCTGGTGAGATAGATCTCTGCACGGTTTAATATTTTTAATTTAAAACAGGGTTGTCGGGTAGGGTTTCACAGGAACATTGTGACCAAATAACACGCACAGCCTTTGAAAGAAGACCAGGCTTGTTTGACTTTGAAACGATGATGAATAAGGATGAAGATGAACATGTGTCCCCTGTCAAAATGAAAATATACTCAGGTGCTCAGTCAGAGCAAAGAAATGATGAATAGGAATCAAGAAGAACTCACAATTTATCATTGTTCTTCAGATCCATCCACTCTGACAAAACACAGCTCACATTTAAAAAATATATTTCTCTACAGGTTTAATGCAGTTACATACTCCTAGCATACTTATACATTCTCACTAACTCACGAAATCCATAAAACTTACAACCTGCAGCTGAAAATAAAAGTATGTTAAATGGCATAAATGTAAAAATTAACAGTGTCCTAGAAAAACCATTTATTTCCAAATTTATTGCAACTCTTCCAAGGTGTACTGGGATATGTCTATTAAAAGTGGTTAAAGGAAGGAAACCAGCAGCAGTTTTCATTGTGTTCAGAGCTCACTGAATGCTTGTGGAGAGTGCATAGTCAGTGTGGTCTGATCCAACAGAAAAAATAAAAATCTCTAATGGCTGACGAGATCAATGCCGATGCTGACAGAAAGATGTCAGATGTTTGACAAAGTGCATTAAAGTTGCTTAGGCATCTAATGGAGAACCAACACAATATCAGGAAGGTGATAATGTATGCCAGATCAATGTATATAATTGCTGGGCATAGTTTTGATAGAATTAAGTTTTACATTTGTGCCATTTAGCAGGTGCCTGTATTTAAAGTGGATTACAATATGCGGACAAATATAATCCAAGCAATTTAGTGTTAAGTATCTTCCTTAAGAGCCCACGGGCTAAAACCAACAAACTGATATGTCAGTACCGCTAAGCTACCACTAGCCTGTTCATTATCTGTAAAAGTAAATAATAGCACACTCAACGACCCGACAGGCACAAATACTGATACTGCAAAACTAGACTGAATGCTGTTCTTTTGGGTATTTAATAGACAGCTTTATAATTTAACATGCTACTACACGCTTATCTGCCTCTTCCCTGTACTTTAGATGCCGTGTGTATTTATGCATGCTCAATTTGTGTGGAAAAAAGTCTGCAGTCTTCAATGCCACTATCAATGGGGTTGAGATCTGATGGCAAGGGTTATCCCCCACTTCTCATTGTTGTATATTCTCAATCATTGTTGGTAATATTCTCAATCATTGTTGGAATTCAAATAGCTATAAAACTTAACAGTCAATTTGAGATAGAATATATAATAATCTTAATGTACGTGTAAAACAGTACATCAAATGTGCTGTATTAAATTTTTTTAATAAAAAGAACTGAACTTAAATGCTAAATGAAAATGACAAAAAACATACGATTGTGTTAACAAAGATTAATGTTCTCAGCTATTTTTGATGAAGACATCTGTGTCATCACAGATGGCCTGATTAAATCTAAAAGATTAGTTCTCAACAAAGCACTGTATATATCATGTCTACCACTGTTTATTTTAAATGTCAAAAATTAGGATTAAGGCATAAGATAGATGTAGTTTAATTTTATTTAGCCTATTACAGCTTTCATACTGCATACAACCACCACTGACATTGGTCTGATTATTCTAATCGAATAGAATTCGTGATACTAAATCCAAATACACTAGCTGTTGTTTTTGTTTGTTTTTTAATTTGCTGGTGTTGCTCTTGAAATATGAAAAGCCGGAAAAGTTTTTTTTTTCCAGAGTAATCCTATAGAGAAAACTAAATGCAATGTCAGTATTGGTACCCTGCAGAGTTTCAAGCTTTTTTTTGCTCACAACACTTCATGCAGCTCCGGTTCTCTCACCAGTTAAATAATATATGATGGTGGTAAAAGTCTCTCTAGCTCTCTCAAATCTATCCATCTATCTATCTATCTAATATCTATCTATCTATTATAAATCTCTCTGTCTCACGCTCTCTCTGTCTCACGCTCTCTCTGTCTCACGCTCTCTCTGTCTCACGCTCTCTCTGTCTCACGCTCTCTCAGCATTGATCTGAGGAAACAAGACGAGCTTAAAAAGGATTGAAAGTGAAATTAAATATTTTTGTAGTTTCAGTAAGAACAAAGAATTAATTCTAAAACAAGTGCAACTATTTAATTTGTAAATTTGAGCTGGTTATTGTGAAGTACATTGATGGATGGTAGTTGCATGTTTAGTCCATTTGATTATTCTTAGGCTAATAATATCAGCTTAGTTTGCTCAAACTGTAGAATAGAATAACAAAACATTCTGTTTAAATATTGTGCCTTACAATTTTCAAGGTCAGTTTAGAATCTTCTCTACAAGGTTGTTTCGCAAGGTTTTCGAACATACATATGTATGTATGTAAGGTTTAAAGCACAATGGAACAGTACAAATGTAAAACCAATACTTATAATAATTACACAATTTTCAGTATAAACCAATCAATACAATACCACGCCCAACCTCGGATAAATAGGGAGGATTGTACCAATAATAATAAAACTTTGCCATACTACTCAAAAAACATGGCAACCCCTAATGGAGGGGTGAATGGAGCAAATGGAAAAGAAAAATGCTAAATATTAGAACGTTTTATTAGTGCGCCTATTGTATGTTTAGAATATTTTTGTAGTCTTGTTCGTCTAATGCTTCTATGCTATAGTTAGTATAGAACACTGTTTTTAATTAATAAAAATAAAGATGTGAAGACAAACTCATTCTTTGTAATTGGGACTTTAATTCAAAACAGCAATCAGTTTACAAAAATTGAAAAAAAAAATGAACTGTGCAATGTACTACAACAATAGCTGACGATCTTTTGTTCTCAGCATCATAATCACCTGTAGGTTTAAGAAAACCTTGTTTTCTAAGCATTGAGAACAGGAAATTGGATTAAATGACAAGAGTTGCCGCTGGGTAAAAGGCCTACTTAATTCTGGTCATTACACTTAATCGCACCGAGTCAGAGCTAAACACACTGGTGGCTTTAGCAACTATTATTAGCATAATGTGCAAAAGGCAGGTTGTTTTACAAGAATGTCCACTAAAAAAAAACAAATGCTAAGTTTAGTATGAAAGCAAATAATGGAACTTTGAATTAATTAAAAAAAGTTTCCATATTGTATGGGGACATATTCATGGAAGTCATGGGTACTAAAACATTTTATTATTTTTGTGACTTAGTTCCTTTACCATTAACACCACTTACAAAGTAAATTAAACTGTATTGTATATTGTAAATGCAGGATTTTTTAAAAAATTGTCCATGTGATTAGTATACCCTAGTTCAATTCATTTTGGCATAGAGAAATTACCAGCTGTAATTAAACCATGACCCTAAACAAGAAGTAAAACTGTCACGCCACAAAGTTAAACAAAATCTTAAACTCTTACAATCCAAATTGCTGCATGTAAACTACATATTTAAACTACAGGTGTGCGCCTCAAAAATTTAAGTGTGTAGCATATAAAGCATGTCTTATCCACAGTAGAAAAATAATGATTATTGATATTCTACAGGTGAACCCAACCTTATTACCCCAACCGATTGGCCAATGTGGCTTTTTGGTTAGGCTTACATCTTCGCCTGCTGGTATAACATGCTACTAATGGCGCATTTTTGTGGTATCATGTGGATGATTTTTTATTTATTTTTTGGGTGGGTGAGGCCTGGGAGAGCTTATAGTAAATAGGATGCAGCACCATCTTATTTACACCATTTTGGCCTGCTTGAGGACATTTTAACGCCAAGAAGATTTTCATCTGGTGATGCAAAGCTGATTACACTGAATTGCCAAAAACATGTAAACATAGATAAATGTAAAAACATAAAAAATTAAGACAAAAAATAGCATGCAGAAACTTTTTGAAGTTTGAACATTAGAAAATTTAAACCCATTAGAAAATTTAAACCCAGTAGATGTCTGAGAAGACACCAAGAATGTTCACTTCATTGAGTCAGTAACAGCTAAATTAGAAAATGAAGTCACAAGAAGTT
Source organism: Hoplisoma paleatum (assembly GCA_028565875.1). NCBI lineage: Eukaryota > Metazoa > Chordata > Actinopteri > Siluriformes > Callichthyidae > Hoplisoma > Hoplisoma paleatum. The sequence continues at coordinate 10,358 of JAOTRQ010081575.1, forward strand.
GGCTTGAAAAGTTTCCATAAGTAACTAAAAGTCGTGAAAAGCATCTCTACACAGACATTGCTGCGGAAATGATCATCTCAGGATTTATACAAGCATGAATACGTCCGTTGGAAAATGATGTCATCTGAGCAATGTACTTGTATGTAAACCTGATTATACTCGACTGGTACTGGCTGGTCTGAGTGTGCATGATAAATGAATAGGTAATAAAAGGGAATGCATACATATTTATATAAATCTCACTGGTAGGATGTGAAATAAGAAGAGAGAAGAGATTCGTGATCTTTGGGGTCTGTGCACATCGCCACCCCGCGACCGCTTAACATCACGCAGCGGGACCGCAGGCGGGTAATCCATGATGGGCAGATCACGCTTAAGAGTAAGACTACCTATCATAATGCTAACACGGACAGAGAGAAAACGAGGTATATCCGTACCTATAAGAAGCACCACTCAGAGCAGGGACTGGTTGCTCGTAATTAGTCATCCTTCTAGCCGGTGAGTCGGTGTAGTGGAGCTTGGAATCGGTGCTGTTTTGATGACGCAGTCGTTTTGAACCCTATTCTTCCTCACCAGTTGGCACAGTGTATAAAGGATTAGGCTCCGATGCTAATTAGATGCTAATGCTAACGAGAGATAGAAAGCTCGGAAAAACGATGCTCAGCACGTGCAGCCACAACATCTGAGCAAAGTACCCTACACCTCAATTACACACAACCCAACCTGGGACTAGTCAAAAATAATAAATAATAACACTGATTAGAGTTAAAGTGTGCACATAACCGGATTTTATTTTACAAATAAATGCATTCGTTCGTTTTAGCTTTTAAACGAACGCGAAGCTCATGTAATGTAGTGTACTCGAACATTACTTATTCGAGCAAACAAGTTATCCGTTTAACTCTGGCTTTTTTTTTTAATGAACACGTAAACAAGTTTATTACTCTCGTCCAGGTACTGTGTGGTGTAGACGTGTTGCCCAAAACACAGATTACATTACACGAGCCGAGCAACGTGCAACAGTTCCGCCGGTGCATGTCTGCGCAGAAATACGTTATTTTGGTTAAAGCTGGGTGTGAACATGATTATACACCTAATCATAT
>JAOTRQ010081585.1:0-11458 GCA_028565875.1 Hoplisoma paleatum
AGGGTCTTGCTCAAGGACCCAGCAGTGTAGCAGAGTGTAGCAGAGCCTGGATTTGAACCCCCAACCTTTGGGTTCCCTGCCCAACGCTCTACCCACTATGCTACACTGTCCCCTGGGGTATTTCTGGGGTATTATTGCTGTGCTGTTTGTTTATTTTAATTGTAATGTGTCTTTCTGTGTCTTGAAAGACGCTTAGGAATAAAAAATCTATTATTATGAATACGATGTACAGTATTTCCACGTTTTATTGTTGGCAAAACAGCGCCCTCTGCTGTTTAAAGTGGATGCCATTAAAATAGTTCTTAAAAACTTTTCGAACCATCCCCGTATGAATGAACATTAATTATGCCACATATTTGTATTCGTGTTTGTGACTCTCCCTCTCTCTCTCTCTCTCTTTCTAGTGTATCGAGGATCACAACATGCCAGTGAACGGCACTGCACCCGAGTACCCGCTTTGTGCCATGCAGATCTCCTCTCACATGCATGCAGTCACCGACACAGTCACTTGCATGCGCCGGTCAGATCTGCAACAAAGCTTCAGCCTCAACCCCGGTACACAAACACACCAAAAAACGGCCAATCAGAGCATCCGCACACAGTACAAGCTGATTTGTGTTTTCCTTTTGTAACAGAAGAGGTGTGTGATCCTCTCTCGGATTTTAACGTCTGGGCACCCACGAGACCCTTCAACAACACTGCCAAGGGCCACAAGGTGAACGAGAGCGTGGTCATCGCCGCGACCAGGGTGAGTGCCGAAAAACAACAGGGTCAGAGCGGGTGTAGTTCTGGTTATAATTTTATATATATTTCTCTAGATTCAACGTTCATAAAAGAAGTCGTTGTCAAACTAATTTAATTTAGAATCTTTTTTACTGCCTTACACACTTTTTATCCAGTTATTACCCAATCCATGCTGTGAAACACACATTTTCTCTTCTAGCTGGACGGCCGATCGTTCTTCTATGAAATTGGTCCGGCTGCAGAAGCAACCGTGTCCAGCATCGTGACCCTCCTGGCCGCCGCCCAGGCTCTTCGAACCGTCACCCAAGAGGCTCCGCCCCCTCGCAACATCCTCTTTACTTTCTTTCAGGGGGTAAGTGAGTTATGCTTATTAATTGAATTCTGCAGTGTGTATGTGTGTGTGTGCATGCGTGTGCGCACAAGTGTGTGTGTATGCGTGTGTCTCATGTAGATCTTTTCCTCTTGTGTCGTTTTCAGGAAGTCTTCGATTACATCGGGAGCTCCAGGATGGTTTATGACATGCAGAACAATAAATTCGTAATAGATCTGGACAATGTGCACTCGGTGCTGGAAATTGGGCAGGTTTGTCATATACACACACACACACACACACACACACACTACACAAAACGAGCAGATCGGTGGCTAAGTGGGTAGCCACTGTCGCCTCACAGCAAGAAGATCCTGCCTTCGATCCCCAGGTGGGGACAGTTTTTCGTTGTTCCCCACACACGTTTGCGTGGACTTACTCCACGTGTTTGTTTCCTCCAACAGTCCAAAAACATGCAAATGAGGTGAATTGGCGGCCCAATACTTGTGCAATGAATAAATAAAGTGTCTCTGTCATGAATGTAATCGAAAGTGTAAATGAAATAAACACTACACATCATTTCTATGATATCTTTTCAGGTAGGTCTGCGGGATGGACCGAAACTGTGGATGCATTCGGACCCCGTGTCTCGAAAAAACGACTCAATTAACGAGGAGGTAGGTAAAAAATGGATGAGGTATCCTTCACTATGCAATAAACCAAGAGCACACAGAAGAAGATCAGTGGACCAAGTAATATACAACATTTTCAGCATTTAGTGGCTTACAATCACAATGGAACACTATTTTTAGCAATTATGAGTTAAGGGCCTTGCTCAGGGGACCAACAGTGGTAACTCAGTGGTATTGGTATTTAAACCAGTGGTCCATGTGTTCTGATCTCTATCCCAGTACCTTAACTACTAAGCCATCACTGTCTAGAGGGGGGCGCGGTTCTTTATATTGGCTAGCACTAGTCCCAGGTCTGATTCCCCGGTCGACCAGGGTGCTTTCTGTGCGGAGTTTGCATGTTCTCCCCGTGTCCACGTGGGTTAGTCTCAGACAACCCAAAGACATGCAGGTAAGGCATATTGAAGAGAAAATTGTCCATGAGTGTGTTCGATGCAACTCGTCGCAATACGACCTGGAGTTTAAAAACATGGCACTAAAATGTACAATAAATAAATAATCACTCTAAATACAGAGTAGGCACATATATTTTTACATTCTTATTATGTCATGGTTGAGGTGTTATAAATGCATTTCATTATCGGTTCTACGGTTTATGACTCTGTACGTGATTAATTAATCTTGATTTTTGATTTGAGGTGACGGCTCTAGTGAACAACATCAAATCTGCAGCCTCTGCGCTGAATCTTTCAGTGGATGAGCCGAACGCCACTCAGCCGTTACCACCCGCGTCCTTACAGCGTTTCCTCAGGGCTCGGCCGATTCCGGGCGTCTTTCTGGCCGACCATCAATCCTCATATGTGAACAGGTGTGTCGCTTTTTATCCTTTTGATTTGAATATAAAGGTGTAGCCGACCTCCGATACACCTCACTTGGTAACAGAGATGAAACCTTATACTAAAGATTTCATTTCCTCCACTCGTACAGGTATTATCAGAGTCTTTATGATACGATGGAAAACCTGAACGTGACCTACCCACCCGATCTAAGCCCGGAGGACCAGCTAGAGTACGAGACAAAAGCTGCCAAGGTAACATCACACCTGTAAAGTAATCCAGCCCCCCCCCCCCACACACACACACAGCATAATCTCAGTATATAATCTGCAGCATAATCCTGGACTTGTGATCAAAAGGTCGTCGGTTCGATTCGGGCTACAGTGTGTCGACAGGTCACGGCCAAAGTGCCCTTGAGCAAGACATTCGAACCCTTAGCCCTAACTGCTCCCTGGACAACGTGACTAGTGCTGCTTAGCTCCGACCTCTTGTGCTCACTACTGCCCTCTAGCGTGTGTTCAAGAGTGCATGTAAATGTGTGTAAAAAGGACAGTGGTAAATATATATATATAGAGAACATTCTCTGGCATGTGGTAATGATTAGTTTTGAACCGGACAGTTCAGAATCTCTGCGCTGGTGTGCTAAAACAAATATATTATTCAGACATTGTTCTAAACAAAATTAAAAAAGCTCTTAAAAAAGCTTTCACCCCCAACTCAATACGGACATTATTTAACTCGATATAAGGTTTGTTCAAAACTCATTTTAGTATAATGTTTAATTGGTTATAATTCATAAAAATTATAGGTTTTTTAAATGTTTTGTTTGTAACGTTGTTCCGACATTTCTTCCTGCTTTTCCCTTCTGCAGTCTCTGACCGAAGTGGCGACTCTGGTAGCGCGTTCGCTCTACAAACAGGCCGGAGGGGAAGATCGATTCCTGAGCAACATCACCGCTGAGAGCAAGACGGTAAGTCACATGATACCATGATGCACTTCTCTTATGATCGTCCGCTCACATTGGATTCAAAACTGTGAAAGTTCAAGTTCTGTCACCGAATGATTCCGATCAGTCGAAAGTTTTTCCGGAAACATAAACGTTCCAACCAAGTGTGTACGACGACTTCTTAATGAACCCATCTGTCTCTCTGTCTTCGTTTCAGATAACCAAGCTGCTGTACGGCTTTCTGATTCAGACCAATAACAGCTGGTTCCGCTCTTTACTGCCCTCGGAGGCCGCGTATGGACGCAGAACGATTTTAGGTTCGTTTGCCCGCCAGTTCACCCACATACGCTCAGACACGGACATTTGATTTTTGAGCGGCGAATAGTATTTCTAGTCCTTTGTATGTTCTGTTTGTTTGCAGCCTCAAAGCCACCGAGGTACTACGTAGGCCTGAACTTGGGCACCAAAGTAAACGCCGTGACCACCTTGGTGAAGTTCATCTTGGCTAATATGACTGGCACTGCCACCAGTTTTAACGAGACTCAGTGCCAGAATCCTAAAGATGTTCCTGGCGAGAGCAAAGATGTATGTAATCATCCGGTTTACTTTCCTCCCCCAGACTCAATGTCCTTGAATGTTGTAATAAAGTGTCATTGGGTTATGGAGCGGGGTCTTTCAAAGTGACCAAAGATCCTGCTCAGGGGTCCAAGAGTGATGCTTGAGCTACCAATCTTTCCATTACTGATTGCTCCACTATGCCGATAATCTCCGTGCTTTTCTTTCTCTCAGCTCTATGCTTACGACTGGGTCTCTGGTCCCGCTTCCGAAAACCACACCACAGGAGAACCGTTCTGTGTCCGATCTTCTGTTGTCATCACCAAAGCCGTATCCCCTGCGTTTGATCTTCGGGAGTACGGTTCCAGAGAGTACTCCACGTGGACCGAGTCACGCTGGAAGAAGACAGAGGCTCGCATCTTCCTTATAGCAAATCCACAGTTAGAGGTAACGTGCTTTTATGCTCTTATTAATCATATCCACTCAGCAAATTGTATGTCCTGCCGATTCAGTCGCCCTTTGATTAGCTCAACCGGAGAGTTCAGAATCTCTGTGCTTGTGTGCTAAGACAAATATATTATTCAAACATTGTTCGAATTTCTAAACATATCGTTTCAAAAAAGTTTTTACCTAAAATCATTGTGGGGATTTTTTAACTTCATATAAAGTTTGTTCTTCAAATCACCACAAACAAAGACGCTCTCACGTTCTTTGGTTCGAATCAGCGAATAACATCATACGTATATAATAGGATTCGTTTCGGTACTTTAGGATTTGTTCCCATTAACTTGTTTCGACTGTAGTGCGCTCACTTGCTCGTAAGTCAAGGTTTCGCCTTGTAGTGAAATAAATCGTTTATTAAGTTAGTAAGTAATCATTTGTCTTTTGTCTTGTTTTACAGATGCTGACACTAGGAGTGGGTATAGCTGTGCTACTGGTCTCTCTGGTCCTGACCTACTTGATCAATTCAAAAGCAGAACTTCTGTTCAGCTCCACTCACGAGACCCCGGCAACCACCTACTGAAACCCCTAAAATAAATGTGCAACTCTTTCACAGATTTCTATACCACTGTAGAGACTTAAATTAACTTATAATTCTGTACCTCTGTTCTGACTGCAGCATTAGAATTGACATGACGGTTGATTCGTTGGCTGTCTAACAGGACACACACACACACACACACACACACAAAAATGGTTTCAATATAATTTATGATCATAGACTCTCTATGGGACCTGGCCAAACTGGACTACACGGGACACAAGGCTAGGTGTGGGTGTACTGGGTGTGGGGGAAAGATGTCCAGATTTGCTTTTACATGCTGAAGGAATTTATCATTTGTGCTCATCGTTCGTCCGGCTTTAATCCAAATGTTTGGGTTTGTTTTAATTAAATGTATTAACTGTGATTACTGGAGCGTATGAATATTAAAGCCTGTTTGTGTACATGTGGGGAAGTAGGCTTGTCTTTTTGTGATGAGAACACACCACACACACACACACACACTTCCTCGAGTACTCCAGTTTCCTCTAACAGTCCAAAGACATGCTGTCCAGTTAATCGGACATACTGAAATTGCCCCTAGCATGCTTGTATGTCTGCCATGCAACATACCTGATGGTGACCTGTTCAGGTATTTAGTGTATTTGATTAGTGTGTGTCTCACGTTAACCATATACAGAATTAAGCAAGTGGCATTAAAACTAGATAACACATGAGAGGTGTTTTAACGTGTTTTTATTTCCTTTATTTTATTTTTATCAATAAATGTATTCCTTTATTTGTTTTACTTATTTATTTCCAAGAAAGTCCTGGGTTTAAACCCCATTTAAGGGGGAAATCCAAGTTCTTTGTGTCGAGCTTGTGTCATGAATGTTACCAACATGTAACGTTTTTGTTCCTGGAATCTTCACAGAAAAGGGAAGTGAATTATTTACAGGGTACTTAAGAGAGAAGATGTGATTATTTCATCCTTGGACAAGCAGACATTTACATAATTATGGGTCTGACTGTTCTGTTTGGTTTGTTCTTCTGTATTACAGGTAAGAAACAAATCTTATTGTCCTAAAAATGAAATTATTCATAAATCTTAAGAGCGAAGATCTGATGTTTGACATGACTTACTATACACCATGTGATCTGATGTTTGCAGACGTTGAAGGGATGTGGACTCTAAGCAATGTAGCTGTGAAGTCTGGAGGATCGATCACTATTCCGTGTTATTATGGTTCGGAATTCAGATCAGCCAAAAAATACTGGTGTGAGGGCAGTTCCTGGATTTCCTGCAGGATAGTCGCTTATGCATCCACGTATGGACAAACAACAGTGATTGATGATCCCTACAAGGACGTCTTCACTGTGAAGATGTATGATGTGTATTATTCTGGACATTACTGGTGTTCCGCAGAGAAATTCGGTCCAGACGACATGAATGCAGTCTACCTAACGGTTAGCCAACGTATGTATCTTATCTGGCAGAATGTTACCATTATAGATAGTTGGTATACGTTCTTGCTCACACGACACATTTGTTGTCTTTACACAGATCCTGGTTTATCAGTGACGGAGAGTAAAATTAAAGGTGTGGTCCATGGCAGCGTCTCAATTCAGTGTTTCTATACTTCTGCATACCTCTATGAAAAAAAAAGTGGTGTGATGCCGAAGCATGGAAATGCTACGGACCGGGATGGACTAATCGATTCCATAATTCAGCGGTGGAGATTAAAGATGATGGGCGAAGATCGTTCACTGTGACGATTACTGGACTGAGGAGAAGCGATACTGGTTGGTACTGGTGCAGTGCAGGAAATCTGCAGCTTCCTGTGTACCTCAGCATCACCGATCCAGTTCCAGGTATCATCGCCAACTCTTCGAAAACTATTGAACGATTACCAAAGAAGAGTGAATTTTCTCACACATTTATCTTGCTTATTTATTAATGCTAAATGGAAAACATTAAGGTCTAATAGGTCGAACCAACCCAGTCCTTTATGTTAAAGTCTTTATCTCATCTTTGTAGATCAGATTTGGACTCCACAGGCAGTTCAAAAGGCAGTCTGTAGTGACTACAGCAGTCCACGAGTGATTGTCACAATCAATTGTTGTCTGCATTATTCATGTGGCATCATTTTTACATTGGATGCCCTTCCTGATACAAACCGTGTTTGGGACAGATACTATAATGCGCTAGATTATCCATCCTAGTGATCCGTATTAATAAGCCAAATATACAATTCCATGTCTCCTGACTTCATTTATTGGACTGTTGGAGGAAACCTACATAGACATTTGGAGAATCTACACGCAAACTAACTTGCCCCATTAAAACAAAAACCTAAAATGCTGCATGTACCAGGTTCTTATTTTGCATTATGATACGAGTTTGAGTCCTTGTGATGAAGTAAAATGAGATAATAGTGTGCCTAAAATCTGCACTAGATTTTTACCAGATGCAAAATAGAGAATGTATTTTTGAATGTAGTGAATCCCTTTTAACTATTTCCATATTTGCCTTTTTTATTTTAAGATTTGAAAAGGACGTCAACAACCCCTAAACGCAGAGTTACGTAAGTGGGGAAAAAAACAACAACTTTGGTAACGATTTCTAGGAAGCCAAGCCATTCTTTTAGAAAAACAATCACTTCTCATGTATTAGAATTCATTTAATTTATATTCTAGAAAAAAGACGTTGACAACAACAACATCTACTACAAGAAGAAGAAGAACAACAATAACACCTACTACAACTACATCTCTAAGCCGTGATCCTAACATGTAAGCATCATGTTTCTTAAACATCAGAGCTGATTATTTTATACATTTAGCTTCTAACATTGAACATATGTGACTGCAAATTTTGGAACAAAACGCACTTAACACTTTACGTCAAGCAGTTTCCTCTGTGGTTTTGCTTTTAGAGAATTTGCTTTGACCCTCGGATAAGCTCAGACATGATCATACTAGGCCTCTTAAACTCTACCAAAATGCAATAGGTTAGCTAAGGAGCCGAATAAAATATTATAAAGGCAAGAAAAATCTGGAGTGATCATGTTTTGCCAAAGATATGCAATGCAACGTGCCAACTACTGTGTGTGTGTGTGTGTGTGTGTGTGTGTGTGTGTTTGGGGGGGGGGGGTTGTTCTGAGTAATTGAGTTGTTGTGGCGTGGGACATATTTAATTAAGCCAACGGAAATGAGTCACAGAGTGTTTATAATAACACATTGTGTAATGTTCGAAAACCGCATTATCTTTCCCCTTTTTAAGGCTTATGTGGTAAAACCTCATTTTAAACATTAACATTATAAATCTTTTTTTTTTCAGGGAGCTTGCGGAATTCTGTCTCGCTTCATAAAGGATCCACAGATTTTAAAATCTGCTCCATTTATTGTAGAAATACATTTTTTAACGATTTAACTGTTCTTGTATGCATATTATATACTTAGCAGGGTTTATTTTGGTCTAATCAAGTGACTGTGAATTAACCAAAGATATCAAATGTAGAACATTTATCAATCTGGATCTACATTGTGAAATACTTGAATCACTGGCGTAATTTACACGGGGGTTAGGGAGGTTATTACCCCCCCAATAATTTGATCCAGTCATTGTAACCCCCCCAATAAAAGGACATCATTTCAGCATAACCCCCCCAATGTTAGACCTAAAGTTACGCCCTTGACTTGAATGTTATTTGACAATAAGGAACACTGTTAACAAAATCGTTATGTGTTATGTTTAAACTATAAACAGTACTTGTTAAAAATACTCTGTATGTTATACTTACAGTTTTACCTATAAAACGTAATTTACTTGCAATGTTAAATGCAATAAAGACAAAAGTTAATGGTTTGTTAAAAATGTTAAACATGTGTGCAGCTGACAGACAGGAATCTCTTGAGCAAAAACCATGTATAAACAATTCATATCAACAATATATTGTAATAAACAAGAATATGTGAATAAAGTTTGGTAAATAAAGCTTGCAGTATGGTTTTTAACTTAGGACAGGTATAGTTATAGTTATAGAACTGTAGACTTTGGGTTCGAAGTGTCGAATCCCAGCTCTACTGATCGCTAACCTTGCAATTTACTTATTTAAATTAAAAATAGAGACTGAGGTCATGTGTGCACATTAACATTTACTGTAGAACTGTAAAGTAACTAGATTACCATGAAAGTTCATAGTAAAACTGTAAGAAGTTCAACTATGCAAACAATCCACTTTAAAACTAACGAATATTTACATTTCTACTATGAACTGTCGTGGTACTTTGGTCGTTTATATTCATATTTTTCAGAACATTTTCCTGGGATTCCTCAACAAATCCTGCCTCACGTTATAGCTAGTTGTCAGTTTTGTCCTTTCTGCGCATGCGCCAGTTCTGACGTCATAATATTTCGAAAACAAACTAACAAAACCTGCAAGTTCCAGCGATCTATTTACTAAATCATGAATCAGAGAACAGTTCTTATATATCGTAAGTCAACGTTTTGATGATAATAGTATTTAACATCAGTAACAAGTAACTACGGATAAAAGGGAAACGTTTATGTTTTGTGTATAAGATCGTATAGAAAACGAAACTATGAACAAAACAAAAGACTCCGGACTTAATACATCGAATCTAATACCTTAATAATGCATCGTTTTTAGGGTTCGTTTTAATAACTACATTACTGATTTAAGTAAAATAAGAAAGTAAATAAGTAAATAACCTCAGGCATTATTGTACATTATTATATAATAATAATATGTAATATTATTGTGCTGTAATGATGTAAAGACTGACCATGAGTTTCTTAAAATGTTGCCTTTACACACACTGCTAAAACAAATCCAGCTAAAAGCAGACAAAACACTGTCCAAACACACCTTTTGGTGGTTGCTTATTTCTTGTTAACAAACTCTTGAGCAGTATTAAAGCTGGTCTTGAACTAAATGTTTATCAGGGAATAAAACAATTGGAATGGAATTGTGGGATTTACACTGTTATTATGATTGTTTCATATTTTATTAGACTTGATTAGACTTCTTTTGTATCTGCATGTGTTTTGTTGCTTTCTGTGTCACTGCCAACAGGGGTGGCAACCAGAACCATCATTAACTTGGCAGTTTAAACAGACCACATAAACGAGTCTTGGACGCTTATTGGACCAAAATACTGACCACTTGAGACCAGGAAAACCTGTACATCACACGTGCTATGTGACTATTGCAGAAAATAATAAAAAAAACTGTTTTTATTGTTTGCAAGCTTTGGATTGATCGACTGGAAGAATAGTGCCAGTAGTGCTGTTGTTCTTTGGACTTTGATCACTCCAATCATGCTCACATGACCAGTAGGTATAATTACTTTATCTTCTGAAGCCAGTTCAATGTTCCACTAAGAATCTATTTCAGTGCTTTTGTTTTACCTATCGAATGAGTTTACTCTTTATACTCGTGCGTGCATCGTGCGTCTACATAGCAAAATAATAATAATTATAAGGACAGTGATTGTTTAGAATCGAGCAGCCGGGCTGAATTTATCTTCAGACTTTCTTATCTCTGCTCTCAGCCAATATACCACATAGAACAACATGCCGTCTATACCTGTGATCGACTTTGGCATCTACAAACTTGGTACCGTTGACATACCCAATGAAAAACTGCAAGAATTAAGTAAAGAACTACGAAAAGCCTTTACTGACGTGGGATTTGTTTATCTAAAAAATACTGGAGTCGATCAGAAAGAGGTGGGTGAACTTTCACGAGCTTTTAGACGGTTTAAGTAAAAAATAATTGAAAAATCTTAATGCGACTTTCATAGGTTGATCGTGTTATAGAGGTCTCAGAGAAGTTCTTCTTGCTACCAGAAGAGCAGAAAAGCATCTTCAAAAGAGGCAGTTATGAAATTAATGCCAATCATGGCTGGGTTTCGTCCGAAACGGAAAGGTATACCCTTCCTTACTTCACTAAATTATACAAACCAATAGAACATATAACTTAAGAAGCCTAACCTCACACCCTGTCTTTTCACAGTTTAAATCCTCGTAGACCTGGAGACCTGAAGGAGGCTTTTAACATCACGTCCCTCAGTAAAAATATTGTAATTACGTCTTTTTGTTTACGTCATTTTGCACCAACATCAAATTCTATTCTCATAATAGTCGAATTGTAATGACCGACAATTGTTCATTTATTTATTTATTTATTTTTAGAAATGGCCCACAGACTTTCAGGACATCTTGGGGGATTTTTTTCTGCATTGTAGGGACCTTTCTCTTCATGTACTGAAAGTCATGGCTCTCAGTCTGGGTGTGGATCCGGAGGTCTTCCTCAAAGCGCACAGGTTTATTGGAAGTAAGACTGATGCACTTTAATCTTTTAATGACAAACAAAAGTTTGATTTGTATAAATATATATTTATAACAATGTAACATTTTTATACATATGT
>JAOTRQ010081594.1:0-11457 GCA_028565875.1 Hoplisoma paleatum
GCCCGACCCGGGGATCGAACCCGGGACTTCTTGCTGTGAGGCGACAGTGCTGAACCACTCAGCCACCGTGCTGCCAAATATGTTAATAAAAACCATAAAAACTAGCATTCCTCCTCTCCAGTGTCTCCACACAGACTTTGCATATAGAGAGCATGGACACTCTCGAGACTTCCCTCGCATAGCAGACAGCAGATCTTAATGCTGACGGTCAGCATTTCAGTGCAGTTACCAGGCTTCCAGCAGATGGTGTTGCCCACCATCTCCACACCTTTGGGAACCGATGGCTGCTTCTTAACACAGACTTGCTTGTTACTCCCCTCTTCACTGGCTAATTTGCTTTTGCAATATACATAATTTAATGTGGCTTGAGGGGACATGATGCAAAATTGTCAATGAAATGCATCTCTCACCTAACCTGTTGATTTTGGGACCAAGGAAATGACAATGTTACATTTCTAGTGTGTAATAACGACTATGGTCCATCTACAGATAATACCAAAAACATTCAAGAAGATAAAATTAATTCAAAACAAAGGTTAATAAAAAAATAGATTTAAAAAGTTGATTGTTGATTTAAAAACAATCATTATGCTTTTTGTAATACGTCCATGACGGAATTTACATTCGAAATTTGGCTAGTATGGTGTGGTAGGTACTATTAGGCATTGAAGGGGGAAAGACTGCATAGATAAACAGAGCTGGTGTAAACAAGTATTCAACCCGACAGAATAGCTAATACATCATTTGCTCTGAATTAAACATCATGGAGCATTTATTCAAATAATTAAATGCTAATAATTGCTTTGTCTGGTAATTATTCCCTTAAGGTTAACGATTGACTAGCACTGTCAACAATTGAACGGTCTAAGCATTGCCAAACAGAGTTGTAAATTAGATTGGCATTGGTAGGAAAACATGCTTTTCAAACATTGAAATTTTACTAAAGTAAAAATATAACCTCCCTATTATGTTTGGGGTATATTTGACCAATGTTCAATATCTTTAAATAAACGACTGACTTATTTGTAGTCATATTTTAAGACTTTTCCTCATTCAATGTAGACAATTTGATGAACATAACATCATGAAATGCTTTTATTGTCCTTAACACATGTTGTATCCATATGTGCTCTTTGGAGTTGATCTGACTTTAGACTATAGGACTTTGGAGCCATGATCTTACATAACCATATCTGAAGTAATGTGAGAACCGCTGATTGTTTACATGACATGGTGGAAGGGAAGCATTATTCCTGTGAGAACTGTTTGGGACAGGAAAATATTCTTTGTTGAACAGACGTATAAAAGGTTTGAACAGCAGCCTTATACGCCATGTCTCTTGGTGCACTATGTGCCCTATCTGCTCTTTTTCAATGGAATTTTTTTTTTTACAGCAATCATGATGGTCATGCTGATTATGATGATTTTGTTACTAAACCACCAGCAAATACACTAGCTTCCAAAAATGTCACCCCAGAACATGGTAGATTACTAATATAATCAAAATAGTTCCAGGCCCCACCACATACACTGTCAGCCATGTCCAGTACAGAGAATATACATTTAAGCTTTGTTTAACACCATCAATATTAACGTTGATATAAACTTACGATGACAGAATTAGGGGTAGGGGTGCATCTATGGGGACAGTTGGAAAGACTAGGGCTGCTCACTTTGGCAAGAGTGTACAAGTCAAAAGTCCATGCAACTGACATGTTTACGTGTCTCTTAGCTAGCTTAAGGTTGTGTTAGCGAAATAATTCTTGAGTAAAACAGCTCAGCACGTAACTAAGTTAATTAATTTATTACAACAAACATGAATATAACAAAGCAGAAAACCTACAGGGCCTGGTGTGTGGAATTATTTTTCACTTATATCATTCGTCTAGCAGTGTAATTATTTGCCTGAACAGGAAAGCAAACTGACTGATCCATTGTGTTGGACTAGACTTGGAGAGGACTTTTTTTGTTTCTCTGTTTGAGTGGGTGAGCTAAATGCACAGCATGCACTAGCTAATAAAGCATAGCAAACATCGAAGTTAATGAGAGACTGTAGACCAGCTACAGATTAATATTTAGAAGGAAACAGTAGAGTCCCTGTGGTGCTGATTAAAGAGAGGCTAATCACAAAAGTTTATTTCCGGACTGATGAACAACAACAACAGCACCCTTTTATACAATTTAGCTTTAAAAGTTCTGCATTGTATCAGCTAATGTACACATTTAATACTTGTACACCATCCTATGAATTTAGCGAAAGGTAAGGGGCAGTATTGCATAGTGGGTAGAGCTTTGGGCTATTAACTGGGAAATTGGAAGTTCAAATCCAGACTCTGCTACATGGCCATTGTTGAGTCCTTGAGAATGACCCTTCACCCTGTTGCTCCTGGGGTGTGGTACAATGGCTGACCCTGTGTGCTGACCCTATACAAGTTGGTATATACGAAGAAAGAATTGTGTTGTGCTGTTCGTCTGTATATGTGTCATGACAAATACAGGTTTTCTATTTTATGTTAAGTGAATGCCCATATTTGATTGAAATTGTACACATATTTATCGCTGACAAGGACCTGGGTTCTTTCTGTATGAGATTTGTATGTTCTCTTCATGTATGTGTTTTCAAATGACTTGCAGAAATGTCTTATAAACAACACCTACTGCTAATGTACTGTTAACATTAGGTATGTATGAAAAGTCATGAAAAGAATTTTGTAATGTTATAAAATTAATCAATGTAAATCTATCAATAAAATCTGTAAAAATGTTTACAAGTCTCAATCTTTTTTTATATAGATCATTCACTAAATTACTCTTTCCCTGTTTGGTTTGGATAAGCATGTTAATGACTATTTAGTCTAGTTGGTGTCGGTGTTACTTTCAACTGTGTATTTGAGGTTTGTACGGGGTTGAGCTTAATAGCAAAGGCACATCAAATTCCAATAAATTACCCCTAAATACACACTCAGTGTTCTGTAATGGGCATATGAGTTATAGGTTTAATTTCAATCTTTACTCTGCTATAAATGAAACTATTTGAATAAAGCACAATGGCTCATAAAAGTGCCAGGAAGGATGGAAAAAATCCTGTTAAAATCTCTTCTCTATTAGATTCTGTCTCATCTTCAGGGTCGAAGATGGAAGCACCCGAATGATCCAACGTGACAGAAAGAGCATTATAGACACTGGCGTGTGTTTTCTTCCCTCTCGGTGAAATGAACCTGCAAGACAAATATCTTATTTTATTTTCCCAGATTTGTTCTTTAGTTTATCGCTCAGCGTTTTACACAGTGATGAGGTCACATTTGTTCAGGGGCCTGATTATTACATGAATCAAAGCTTGAAATTCACCAAATATAGCAATAAAAGCACTGTGCATATGTAGTGATGGGAAAACAGATGGATTCTTATTAGCTTCTGGATTACAGAAAAAAAACAATCAACATTTTTCACAACTCAATTTTTTTTTTCACGAAGAGTCGATATATTTTGAACACTGAAGATTTTGTATCCCACAGCTTACACAAAATGATTTTATATCAGCAACTCCAAATACTTTATTTATATAATAGTATGTTTACACTAAACTACAGCTTTATCTAATTCAGGTTTATACATCCAATCCATCTCAGGGTGCACACATACACCTAGGTTAGTGTAAAGAGCTCAGATTAATCAGATTCAAAAATAATTAAGTCTTTGGTCTGTGGGAGGAACCTACAGTATCTTCTGCTTCACCAGGGAATCGATCACAGGCCTTCTTGTTTCGAGGTGACACCATGCCACCCTGAAGTTATACTGTTTGCACCAGAAATGTAAATATTTTATATAAAGTTATATTAATAGTTTTCAATATGTGTAATAAAATAAAGTTAGTCTACTACAGTGCAGATCCAGAAATCAGGGCTTTATTATCGTAATCAATCTGGTATCATTAGATACATTTATTTCTTTAATTTTAGATGTAAATATTTTTATTTTAGATGTAATGCTCAATGTTCAGCACATTTCGTAGAATCATTATAGTTTTGTTGTCTACTTAAGGTTGTCTACCTCTAATTGGAAGGGAAGTTCACTATCATTTTATCCAAAGCAACTTACAATAACATTGGAACACAATTCTTAGCAATTGAGAGTTAAGAGCTTTACTCAAGGGCCCAACGGTGGTAACTTTATGTTAGTGGTACGTGAACCAGTACCATAACTACCAAACCATCACTGCCTCATGAAGCTGGCAGCTGTGAATCTGTAGTTCAAATTCACCCAGCAGCTTGATCACTCAAACCAATTGTATTGGACAATCATGCCCTAGTGAGTAGAGAACTGGGCTTGTGATCAGAAGGTTGCCGGTTCAATTCTGAGAGTCGACAGGTCGTGACTGAATTGCTCCCTGGGCACCATAACGGGCATGTGCGCTAATTTCTGCTCCCTGGTGTGCGATTATAAATGTGTGTTTTACTGCACGGATTGGGTTAAATGTAAAGAAATAATTCAGCTGTGTAAGGGCACAGTGGTGGAAAAGTATTCTAATAAAAAAGTGCTGTAATTTGTTTTGTTGGAAGTCTTGGTTATGCTCTCTCTAACAATATTACTAGACATGTAAAATGTCACATTATCTGGCTGGAAGGCAGAGAAAGCAATCAGCATTTTTAGTTTGTGTGTAAATGATCTTTAAACATGGGCTTATACCAAGCTTGGCTAACATAAGAGACTTAAAGGTTAATTTAATTATTTAAATTAAATTGCCTGTATTTCATTTAATTACATTCCTTCTGTATAAATTGTCTGTTCTTGTACAGTTTGGGATTATTTGAATTTTTTTTTCAATACTACCAAAAACCCACTTCAGTTAAATGCCGGTGTAGAAACGCTACGGTCTAGTGGTGGGATGCCAGTTCCAATTTGCGAGTCCCAATATCAGCATGCATTGACAAAACTGTAGTTTATGAACAATTTTAAAGCAATAAAACAAGATTTGGCCCACGGGCCTTGTTTGACACGTGTCTAAGGTCTTGGAGGTGATCACAATCAGTCATAGACTGAAGAGAAAGTAAAATAATGAATAATTTGTGTATTATATGAAGAAAAGATATATCAATCATAATCAGCAACTGTTTGTCTTTATTTTGGTTTGGTAAATCAACAAGTCGACATGTTACAATGTCCTCACCTTGATCTGCATCCTTGATAGCAATGGTTAAAATGGTTACAGATGTCCTTAAACTCATTTGTTTGAGTTTTGGCAGCATTACAAAATGAATAATATGAAAAATGCATTTTCATCATGAGTGGAGTCGATTTGAAAGGCTTAGGGCCGTGGTAATCGTATGAGTGGTCAAGTAGAGCGTCGAAAGATAAATAAAAGCAATTGGACTAATAAAGAGACTCATATAATAAGATCAGGAAAAAAAAGGGCAGATGTTCAAACAACACGACATGACAGAGCTACAGGATGTTAGAGAGAGAAAAAAATATATATATATAAATTGAGTCATTTGTGAAGCCTTTCATGTGAAACATAACCTTTTAGCCTACATTGCTTGAAAAAATAGATATTATGCAATTTGATGCATAAAACTAAGCATACAGAGGTGCAATTTTCATAAACATTGGCAGTATAATGGATTATTTATGTTAGCTTTCTTAATGGCACTGTCATATATTGTCACTTTTCATAGTCGGCCAGAGAGACAAAGGTAACTGCAAATAGCATTATTTTCAATATGGGATGGATAGATGGAAAGGTAGATAGAGAGAGAGATAGGTAGTCTGTATTTACTGCCATTTGATTTATACATTTAAGGACATTCAAAACACATCCATCGGTATTTCTTTGGCAAAGAATTATTATTTTTTAAACCAACATTAACATCTTCAGCAATTTGAACTACAGTAGCTCATCTGCTCGATACAACCAACAGCCAGATACCCACATGCATCAGTAAGCATCAATGTTCTCTTGTCAGTACTCTCACCACTGTAACCACTTTTGATGAATCCTGCAGCCCAGGAACACTTTTTGGAGCTGCTTTTGATGCAGTCGTCTAGCTATTATAACAGGAATATTGTAAAAACAAACAGATGAATCGTTTCTTAGACATTTACCCACTTATTTATTTTTGCTGAAGAAACCATGCAGCATTTCAAATGTTAATGCGTTGCCATATTTCTGCAGTTAGTATTTACCCAGTGCTAATTTCTGACATTTGCTGCACATAGATAAGTCCATATCTCCCACCAAGGTTTTAATATTGGGCTGTGGTTAACGGTGCAGTCAAGTCCTTGTTAACAATCTGCATTAACATTCATTACACACAGGGGAATCTTTGGACAGGAAAGCCAACAGAATACAAGGCTCCAATCCATCTGGGCGAACCACCTACTCTCTCATTTGTTCACAAGCCAAGGCTGTCTGGAGATTTTTTTGGTCTCGATTTATATGGGAGAAAGAAAACAAAAGAACAGCGTGCGGACAGGCAGTGATTGTGGAAGAAAAAACAAAGGCCTCGCTGAATCCTGACATGAAGAATAAAAAATAAAAAGTAGAAAAAGAACAATTTCTATTAGAATGTTTCGGATGTACTTGATGTTCAGGTGGAAAAGACAGTATGAATAGGAGAAACGTTGTTCTACTGTATCTTACTTCCAAATAGCAGGGCACCATTCTCTGATTGACATACACAGAAGAGTTATTGTATGTTTTAACAGGATTTTTACTGTAAGAGTAAAATAGCTTAAAACGCAATTACATGCAATTTGTTAAAATGCTGCAATTAATGGGTTATAACTAGACACTACAGTAAAAGTTTAGTGGCTCTTAGTCTATTAGCTAGTCATTCCTCTTTTGAAACACCTAACTTTCATGCTGTCTGTGATACGGTTTGATTATCCAGGGAGCGTTGATCGTCCTGTTCCAATTGCAAATAGACTACAGTTTCCTATACACACATCACACATGTTGAAGCCTATCTGTGATTTTCGCCACAGCTCACGGAAGGCATCGGAACGTCAAAAACTCTTCCTAGATATAAGTGCTTTGTAATAGGTTGTCACATTTTGTCCATTCCCAATTCCCACAGTGCTAATAAGTAAGTTTCTTATTTAAAAAAAGCATAGCCTACTTATTTGGTAGGGTCATAGATAAAGTATAGGTAAAGTGTGTTTTGCTTCTTTTTAAACACCATATACATATATCTCAACCAGTCTAATTGCCTGTTCAGTTAAACTCCAAGGTACCTCTAAATGGGTACAAGGGCCACCACTGTTCCCCCAAAAGTACAAGTATTATCATCAACAGTATCAAACGCAGCAGTAAGAGCTAACAGAACAAGATAAGAGACTCATTCATTATTAGAGGACAATAATAATTGATTTACAATCATGATTATTGTGGTTTTAATTCTGTGATTTAGGGTTTGAACCCTGAGTTAAATTTTCATGTAAATAAAAACAAACATGACTTTTTATCTAAAACATTGGACACAAATTGAAAGTTATAAATTGTCTTATAATTATACCAAACATGTGGATTAAGATTTTTGTCCAACTGCACATTTGAATAATTTTGGTACACAGAAATAATAACAAGCACATTGCCATACTAACTTCTAATTGTATTAACTCTAGATAAGAGTAACAAACAAGCATGCTCACTTGTGTGTGATTATCTAGGTAGTTATTACCATATGGGTAACAATGTAATTGGGTATTAAATAAGTTATTTGGAGTAAAATTAAATATCCTAGCAATGTGTAAAGAAAACTAATCTTAAAAGGGATATATTATGCCTCTTTTTAAACAAGTTAGAATCTGTCTATGTGGGACTCTAAAAACCATGTCCATTGAGTTCTTTGCACAAAATTGCTCATGCATAAAGTGATATTATTAGTTTTTATTAAATATTTAGCACAATGTGCTTATGAGCTATTGCCAAAAACGCTCCATCTACTCATTGTTTACTTTTTTTAACATTTAATAAATGTGAAAAATAAAAACATGCATTAATTTTCATTACAGGCATGAGAGCATCAGCAAGTACATTTCACTCCATATTAACCTCTCACATTTGATGAGCCTAATAAACTAACTGTAATGGAAGAAAGTTTTGGCTTCGTTTTCTCAGCGTTCTCAAATTCACAGGCAGTCACATTGAAACAAATGTACAAGGCATCGGTACCAATGGGCATTCAAGACATCTGGCATTTATTCTACACACGGCATAGAGAGGAACACAAACACTAGCATCAGATCAGCTTTAGCATGAAGCTGAGAGCAAAATCCCTGCTGGCATGGTGAGACACAATGAAAGTACTTCAGCAGATGCTTGGTTAAGTTTTTCCTGTTCCTGTTTCCAAATGTCACCAGTGTCTATGTTGTTTTTCTGCTCTTTTGCAGAGACAAGATACAGCTTCAGGATATAACTAGATTAGACTCGACTCCCCTGACATGAAACCAGGTGTATTTGAAAATGTATTTATAAAGTGTTGTCTCAGAGTAACCTCCAACTTCAAGGAGCAAAATTACTTAATTAAGTGTAATAATTAGTGTCAATTTTGTCATCAGCACTGGTAATATGCATGTGAAACAGTACCTTCTGGGTGGCCTTGAGAATAAATACGATCATTGGACTCGAATGCAATGCCCATCTATGTGTAAAGAGAATTATTTACTATATACTAGGTCTACAGGCTTTACAAAACATGTCCATAAAGTTTGTTGCACAAAATATTGCTATTTTTATTAACTTAAGTGTAAACCCGATTCTAAATGTTTCAGCTATGTCACATAAGCTAATGAGTGGTTTCCGTAAATTCTCTATCTTCTCAGTGTTTATGATTTTTAGTGTTTAATAAATGTGAAAACATAAAAAAAATCATAATATACATTACTTTCATTAATTTATAGCAGTCATGTTGCGTTTGGAATGGAGTTTGTTGCCTTGTGGAAACTTCTGGCTTATAAACCAGAGTGGGACTGATTTTTAATAAATTATGTATATTTTGAAGTTCATATTAATTAATTTTTGTGTTGTTGGGGTTAAAAAACATGGACAAAATGTACTACACTACTCAATTACTAATTTTATGATGTCTTTCTGTACTAGGGTTGGGTCTGAATTCTGAGTGAGATGTTATACATGAGTATAATTTCAGTGCTGATAAGACTTGTTGAAGAAACTACTTTTTCTCGACGGTTATATCAGTGTATAATTAGAAAGCAAACAGCTCAATACTGTGTTTCTTATCTTAATAAGGTACTTTATAATTATACATGTGAAAAAAATTGGGTTCCATGGTTCTATAATGGCAGGGAGCATATTGGAATCATTGAGATTTGCTCAATTTGGGAGATTGGAGTAAATTATTGTAATTGCTTAATATTGTTATATGAACTACTATCAGCACAAATTGTTCAGGGTGTATTGTTGCTTATCAGTTGGGATGAATGATTTCTTCTTATTAAAGAATATTAGGAAATAATTGCTAATTATCATCTCCAGCCTCTGTGGGCTTCTGCACATCTACCACGGCCCATTTTCGATTGGACCCTCTCTCAGTTAATTAGTCCCAGTTGCAGATATTTAACAACAGAACTGCAATATTATTTTTATAACTCTATCTGAATGACCACCATTAGGCTCTGTTTAGTTGTTTGTTAATTCCTGTTTAGCTTAGGGTTGGTTAGCTTAGCC
The DNA here is from genome assembly GCA_028565875.1 of Hoplisoma paleatum. Taxonomy (NCBI): domain Eukaryota; kingdom Metazoa; phylum Chordata; class Actinopteri; order Siluriformes; family Callichthyidae; genus Hoplisoma; species Hoplisoma paleatum. The sequence continues at coordinate 9,689 of JAOTRQ010081594.1, forward strand.
TTGTTCGTATATGCTTTTTTTAGGTAGCATTTATATTTATGTTATTTGTGTTTAGATTAGTCGTTAGTGTAAGCACTTGTTAGCTTAGCATCAGCACAGATCATCTCTTTCTTATTTTTGTCTTGTTTTATTGGTCAGTTCAAATATTTAACAACTGTTGTAAATTTTGCTACATAAACTACTTTGTAGAGAACAGAAGTGCAAAACGTAGTAAAACAATGAACGGATGGATTTTATTGTGAGTAGTTTCTGTGTGTGTGTGTGTGTGTGTGTGTGTGTGTGTGTGTGTGTGTGTGTGTGTGTGTGTGTGTGTGTGTGTGTGTGTAGCATGGATAGATGGATGAGTGGAAGGACTGGACGGCAAGATGGACAACATTGCTACGCCCGGAAAGCTGCATTTGTGCCAATTTTAACACACTCTGAAAAGATGTTGTGTTGACTTAAAGTATGTTATGCTGAATTCTGCTCTCGTACATACATTTACTATAATGACAACTGCTTAAATTTAGAAAAAGGTTGGGTTTTTGAAATTTCTTTTAACTGTTGCAGTTGTGTTCTTTGCCAGCACAAGGAATAGATATCAGTGCATGACTCTACGTGCACAATACTGAACCTTGTGTGAACCTGTGCAGTAGGTATTCGGTACGACCTCTATGGTCAGAGAGTGTACGGTTGATAAAACTAGGTCATTATAATACTAGATTTGAATACTAGATTTGAAGAAACATAAAATGCATTCCAACCATTTTTAAGGTAGAAGATCTACAGATTTACAGCCTACTGTTAATAGTACTGTAGTGGGTTTACAAACGAGCAGCACAGACTCCAGTCGCTCCACTTGCGGTGTGCTTTGCCCTGAAGCAGGTATGACACAGTCAGAAAAGCCTTGAAAAGCAGAAGATCTGCTTACAAGCTCTGAGCGTCGATGGAGCCTCTTGTCAAGGGTTCCTCTTCAAATCTGGCCCTGAGGCGCAGTGCTGATGTCAGAATGACAGTCTAGACAGCAGCTGTCTTACAGCAAGCTGTTCCAAAAACTCCACGCAGACATCAGTCGTCCCACCGCTCCCTTTACACGCACTCATCTTTTCTCTGATCCAGCTCAGTCGCTAGAGGACCGTTTTCACTGCAAATCTTGCTTTAACTAAAAGCCTCGCTACTTGGCCTGCTGCTTATGCTTACTACTTGATATAATTATTTTATATATTATTACACTATTTGCATCAATTAGGACTTACAAATTAGAATACAAAACCAGAGAAACAAACATTTAAATAATTATAATAATTATTTTAAAATTTTATTTCTGAAATTATAATGAAACAAGGCAATGTGCAGTTCAGTTCATATCAGGTAATGTACTAACTATAAGAGTGACATACTTTTTCATCAAACAGTGGGTGTGGATAATAATAACAACTTAGTTTTAATGTTTGGGTTAATTATTTGGGTTGTCCCTAATTCGAAAGCAATAATTAATATAATATAATATGGTTTTGCTGCCCTGAGAATGATAGTAGCCTGTAAAACACTTTGGGCAATTACATTAGTTTAGTTGTTAGCACTGTAGTCTCACAGTTTAATTCCTGAGGTATGGCAACCTGAGGCTTGCTGTGTAGAGTGTGTTATAGTCTGCATGGGTTTCCTCACACAGTCCAAAGGCATGCAGTAACTTTAATGGGAGCTTCTGAAATCGTTCTGTGTGTGTGTGTGTGTGTGTGTGTGTGTGTGTGTGTGTGTGTGTGTGTGTGTGTGTGTGTGTGTGTGTGTGT